>APFE030581706.1:70968-152264 GCA_000404065.3 Pinus taeda
AACAATTTATTCAAATTCTATATTAAAATAATTATAAGAAAAATATAAGTTTGTTTTGTTTTTGTTTTTGTTTTTTGTTTTTTGTTTTGTTTTTTGTTTTTTTGTTTTTTGTTGTTGTTGTTTTTATTTTTGTTTTTGTTTTTGTTTTTTACTATATATAGTTCATATTGAAATACATTGGTTAGCATGGATACTTAACAATTTATTCAAATTCTATTAAAATAATTATAAGAAAAATATAAGTTTGTTTTGTTTTTGTTTTTGTTTTTTGTTTTTTGTTTTGTTTTTTGTTTTTTTGTTTTTTGTTGTTGTTGTTTTTATTTTTGTTTTTGTTTTTGTTTTTTTCTTATCTCTGTAAATTTATATATATTATTTTATTTTATAAATTATATTGTGTAAGTCAATCTTCTATTAATTTCAGAGAAAGGAGTACATAGAGATGTCGTCAAAACGGGTGGTCTCACTCCGACCGGGTTTGTTGACCAAAAAGTTCACCATATGACAAAAATACAAAAGGGCCTCTAAAGGCAGAAACCAGAACCGATTAGGCCATGGGCACCAAAACACAACTAAAACAAAAAGTACTCCAGAAAGCATACTAGTCACTGGAAGTAATGGATGTAGGGTTGTCCAGGGCAGTTCCAAGAGGCAATGGAAGGCGGAAGTTTCACTGGACATGCCCTTTGAAGTGCGCCATCCAAGTCTCTAGCTTTTCAACTTTCTCTAAGAGCTGATTCTGACCTCTCCACACCACAACTACACGCTCCCTGAGTTGACTCTGGAAGTAGTGAAACCACTCTAAGGTTACCATTTGCAGTGCATGTTCTTCTATCCGGGTGCGTTCAGCAACATCCATTTGATTCATTAGATTAACAATGAGGTCTTGGCAACTTTCCCTAGAGTATTGATGGTGGCCTTTCCCTTCTTGAGCTTTAGATGCTCCCTGGCCGCTTTTCACTCCACCTCGACGTCCACCACCTCGGCTCCTCTATCCGCCACTGTTCTCCTCATTCCCCCGACTCATCCCCTATTTGCAACATCTTCTAATGCCTCCCCCTCGACAGACCCCCAATTGTCCTCCACCTCTACCACCTCGTGACCCGCCGACACCTTACCGCTAGCTCCCAGCGATTTTGACACCACGACAAGGCTAGGCGAAACCAATGCTTGCACGGGGGATTCCTCAGTAGTAAGAGGACCAGAGGAGGAAGCCTTCTGCGACGGAGTCTTCATGGCAGCGGACCTAGACGAGGAATTGCATAGAGCTTCCAACTCCAAATTGAACCCACTGGCCGACATTCACACCAAACGAAAATTACCCATAACACAATCCATCGAATGTTACCGTCTTCCGAGCGTTCTCTGAGAAAATGGAATCCTACGGAGTTAAGCGAATTATTACCAAATTGGAACAGAAATTTGAAGAGCTTCCACCCACAGAATTTGAAAAACCAAACTTGGTAGCAGGCCCTCCTGGTTTTCCGCTGCGGATGAACAGGGATGCCATGAGGGTGGGTTGGTTGTTGCTACACAAAGAACAAAGGTCGGTCCAGGGACCACCACTACCCTATCTCATTGCTACACTGCCAATTAATCACTGGATCCGGGGACTCTCCATACGAGAATATGTTGAACACACCAGAGAATTCAACTTTGCAAGCAATGGAAGCCTCCCTCTTCCCTACGCCTGGCATCCTCCCCAACACATTGCTAGAGCTCTCTACCCACAAAAACTAGGTTTACCAGCTCGCCATTCCTTTTAGACCACTAGCCCATCACCTTCCTCCAGATGCAAATGAAAACATATATGCAAATACTCGGGATCGTCATTGCTTCGTCGTATTTCACCTCGCCACCCTCGATAACATTCTCAAGAATGCTTGTTGCACGCTTAACCACCCGCTCCACTGTACCACTCCCCACGACTATTAATGTCTGAAAGGACCAGGAGGCCCATACCCCCCACCTCGAACATTTGGATTTAGTCATGTGGTGACGCAACCACATGTTGCCAACTCCGCACCCCCATCGGGAATAATTTTATATTATTTAACTTTAGACATTGAATTTTTTTTTTTTTTTATAACTCCAAGAGTGAAATTGAAATATTCTTTCCACATTTTTCATACTTAATTATAATTTTAACAACGAACCAAGTGAACCCAATGAGAATAGGATTATTGATGTTTTGTAACGTTTTAAACTAGCAATTGCACCAGATGTTGCAAAGGAAATGTCGTAAGGTGGTAGCATAGGAACCGGTAGCATAAAAGAAAGAAAATGTGACCAGAGTACTCTATAGGGAGATGGGAGATAGGGGCACCCTACCTACCTAAGTAAATTAGCAATAATTTTTTCATTAAAATAGGTAATAGTGTCCCACTTAATAAGAGATGCACCATTTTAAACAATATCAACACCACCCTAATGTAAAAAATATATATTTGGAATACATGAAAACTTCTGAAACTTATATATTAACAAACAAACAAGTAAAATTCATATCATGCTTGGATGGGAATGTAAAACAATTGACATTTTATACAAAAGCATTATAATTTCAAATAAATTGGCACTGGAACAATAAAAAAATGCTTCTTGATAAATTTGCTTCAAGTGATTTGAACTTTTTGTCTCTCCGACAAAGACCCTCCAAAATTTTTCCTATACTTGAATTATGTATCCTACCATTGATCTTGCGACCAACCTTTTCATAGTCACATTTAGCTCTATTAAGTCTTTGAGCTCCCTTTTGGATTGGAAGTGTCAAAGTCACTTGCTCACACATGCTCAGTTTGTGAGAAGTGCATGAGCGTATTATTTTATGAAAGATTGAACAAGCATAACATTGTCCATTGATACTATGCATGTATGATGTCCAATACATGTCGACAATTAGTGTGCACTAACATTGACAATTTCTCACTTCTACTTGCGTTTGTACTTCTATTTCGGTGAGTTTTGCAAACTATCACTTCATGCACCTTTGTTTTCGCGAGTGTCATTTTGATATTTTTGGTTGTATCTTTCTCTTGATTTCCCTTTAATTAATGTCATTTTCATGTTATCTTCGCCCTGGCATGTGTTGTTTTCACTTTCGTTCACATATTGCAAGTGTCGTTCGCACTTTTATTTTCGTTTAGCAAGTGTCATCTTTTGGCATGGGAATTGTCACTTATTGTGTAAAGTGGAGTTTTGGTTTGTTTCAAGGGGAAATATTTTTGATAATTAGTTTTTCTTATCATGTATACATGTTCTGCACTCATTTCCAAAGTTTCACGCACTGTCACACAAGTGTCGTCATTGTCGTTGCAAAGTGTATTGTTAGTGTCACACTTGGAATGGATTGTTGCAATGTTTTTGCATTGAGGAAAGTATTTTGTTCATGTGTTTTGAGAGTATTGTCTTGTGTCATCAAGTGAAATAAGTGTGTGATTATGTTCAAGTCTTGCTTTTATTCAACTTCCTCTCACTGCTCCAACACTTGGTCAAAATTGGAAAAACTTTTGATTGGGCCACTTAGCCTCATCCAACCCTCCTGAACTGTGCACCACACAGTCTCAATCCTCAAACAACAACCTTGTCTCTTGGAACTGCGCAATGTGTAGTCTCTACCTCCCAAAACTACACATTTTGCAATTGCAGTGCTCAAGCCCAACCCCTGAGTCCTAGAAATATGCAATTTTTCTCTCCATCCAATCAAGAATTGCACATTGTGCAGTCTCAATCCTCAATCCTCAGTATCGATCTCCTGAATTGTGCAACTGTGCAATCACCTGGCCTTATATCCTTCTATTACTGTGCATTTCACAATTTCAATGCTCAAGCCTAGGCCTTGGCCTCCAAAATTGCACAAACATGCCCTCCATCCAGCCTTGAATTGTGCATTGCACAGTCTCAAATCTTAATCCCATCCATTGAGATCCTGAGTTACACAACTGTACAAATAGGTGGCCTCCTCTTCCTTCCATAACTACAAATTTGTCTAAAACAGTGCAAAACCCCTCATCCTGGCTCACTGACTCCCAAAACTGCACAATCTGCTTGCCCAATCCAGCCTTAATTGCGTATTAGACAATATCAAGGCTAAAGTTTCACCCCTGACTGCCTGAGCTACACAACTGCATAGTCATTGAGCCTCTCTCTTAGCCTGTCACTTGGTTCCAACTCAACTCATTCAGTGGATCATCATACAACATTTGAGACTAGGGGTTTATCGGACTAATGTCGTCTTGTCATGAGTGGATTGAAAATACAGGTACTCTATCATGCTATGGAAAGATGATGAATAATGATATGGAGAAGGAGGCCATGCCAGAAGAAACTTTATTAGTTGCAACGACAAGATGATCAATCAAGAGAAAGCAAAGGGACATTAAATTGAGACAACAACTGGAGATCAAGTTCCACTGAAGACTCTTCATCTCTAAGCCATTTGGAGGACAAATAATAAGATCATGACCCATCTTTTAAAAGACACAAAGCAAACAACAACAAAGAATGGCTTGACACTACCATGTCATCATGCAAGTCCATGTCATGTCATGAGTCATCACGTGGCACATAATTTTGTGGAGCATGTAAATTCAATATTAGTGAAGTATAATGTAAAACAGAAGTCCAAGAGTCATTCATGTAATGTGAAAAGTCATGTAGGAAGTCAAAAGGTCATAGAGAAGTTGAACAATAATTAGGGTATCCCAAGAGTCCCAAGGGAGATGAAGGATCACCCCATTTGTTATATCTACACTCTCATAGCACAAACAAGGGACTTTTCACTTTGGCTCCCCCTAAGGATTAGAGAGACAAGATAGTCCTTTTGGGGAGCAAGGAGTGGCTCCAACGCTCCACTATTGGGGTTAGTGGTGTTCGTTGTATACACATGCCTTATGACTTTTACTTAATATCAGAAGCCTCATGACCAACATGTTGTTCCTGAAAGGATTATGAATATTTGTAAGACTATTTTGTGGATGTTTGTAATCCATGTTTGCTTTCATTTGTGCTAAAATAGTTGAACTATTTTGGTTATTTTATTACTTATCATATTAAGAATGTGTTGTAATGGTTGCTAGAATTGTCGCATCCTTGTGGACTATGTTAGCACTCTGTAATTTTTCTAGGCTGAGAAAGAAAACTACAAAGATAACCACAAACCACTGTTAAAGTTGGGATCTAGCCCTTCCAGCTTCAGAGAGGGCTCTTTCTGTATGATTTATATTTCTGTTTTTAAGATCCCAGGCTAGTTATTAGAATTTGAGATGGGTTTTTCAAAAGTTTGGTTGAAAGATGCTGGAAAAGTCCATTGGGCATGGAGTCATAAAATTTTGGGTAATCAATTACAAATTGACAAAGTAGCTATAACAGGGCAGGGTAGACAAACTCTTGGTTAGCATATTGCTCAATCTATGGCCTTGGTGTATGTGCATATGGAATCGCTATTTTTTTCAACCCTCAGCTTCGAAATTATCCCTAAAGGATCATAAGACCATTCAGAACTTGGTTTGAACTTCATCTGTTTTAAAATTGTCTCCACTTCTTTAGTTGCTACTCTGGTATTCACAATATAGGGACCTAACTTTACCTTTAGTTTAAATTGTTCCTTCTTCTTATTGGATACAAATCCATGTTCAACATCTGTCTAGCATATTCTAAGGCAAAAATTCTCACTGGCACGAACACTGGTAATTTGTAGGGAGGAAGCTCACACCCATAGATTATGGTTTCTGTGTAGTTCTGGTATAAATACTAGTATCCAACCTTTGACTACTCTGAAAGATGCAAAACCTTCTTAATTTTTGGTGAAATTCTTGGTATGACATCACTGCATAGTAAACATAAGGATGTATGAAGAAACTTATCTACAAAATTAGTGTATGTATACTCTTCTGAGTTTCTTATGACTAGAGAAGTCCAATGAATAATTGATAATGGGGTACCCTGCTCATCCATCTTCTACAATTGAAACTTGAACCTGTCTTCCTGGTAAAATAACATTAGATAAACCAAAACTGATTGGTGTTTGAACACACCTTCAACTTTGAACTTCAAAAATTGTTCATGTATGATATCTGATAAAAATTGACTGTAATTGAAAAGAAATGAAGGCTTCTGACCAAGTGCAAATATAGATAAAAATCCTAAAACTACTTCATCAACCCGCTGGTTTATATGATAACCTAATAACTGAGTAACCATAAAGATCATATGTCTTGACATTTCTGGGAAAAGAAAAGCAAAGTATGGTGGATTTTTTTTGGGAAACTCAACATTCTCAAGTAGAAAACACTAAAAAATGTGGGCTTGCTGGGGGAAGGTAAGTTTCTTATAAATTTCCATTAATGCATCAGTGGAAAAAGGATGGAGGGAGTTCTGAGGATTTATATGTAAGGATTGGCAAATGCTCTCTAGAGAAATAGAAAAGACGACCTCATTGTTTTGGGAAATTACTGTTTTTTTGGCTGGGGAGGTATCTGAGATGGCACCAAGTAGAGAATACAAGCAAAAAATGAGTTTGAGGAAAGGTAAACTGAGGAAGAAAAGATTCCCAAATACTTGAATCATCACTCTGATCTAAGTATGTTTGTTTTTCCCAATTATGAAGCTCATATAGGTCAAATTCGCATTGGGTTTCAACTGCTTTATATTGGGTATCAATCAAGGGAGTTTTATCTAGATCAAGGACAAGGGGTACCATGGGATCCTCCTCAGGCATATTTCCTTTTCCTTTATGTGTCGACATTTTGATTTATAGAGGAGACATGGAGGAAAAGATAATTGCACTGGAGAAACAAAGGAACAAAGAATTTCATAGGATAAATGGTGGATTAGAGCTACCAAATTGTTTGTTTAACTGAATTAGTAGAGAGAAATGAATTTCAAATGGCATTGTTAACTTGAAAATTCTTCGAGCTTGACTTTTGTAATTCAAATAAGTGTAGAAAGGGGAAATATGCAGGTATCTGAGGGATTTTATAACAGAATTCATAGGCATTATAACAGAATTATTGCCGTTTTGGGAGTAGGACATTAAGTAGCAACATATTGTTTTGTGGGAGGGATTTAATAGCTAACGTTCATTCGCAATTCGGTAGGTGATTTTAAAGCTAATGTTCGAGTGATGTGGTGGCGAGGTGACATGGATGGTGGGTGAGAGGACAAGTGGGCGTATGTGACTAGCGGAATGGAGGACAAGTGGGCGAAAGGGAATGGCGCGGGGACGAAATGGCGGGAGGAGGCGCAGGATGGCGGTTTTCGGGGGGTAGGGGTGGTAAGTTGTATTGGGAAGGGACCCCCCTGAAAATGCCAAGGGATCGACACATAGTTAGGGAAGTGTTTATTTAAACCGCTTTTCAAACACCCCCTGTCCCGCCCCCCCTCGTTAAGTCTCGAAGGGTCGGGGGGGGGGGGGGCGTGGACGAAAGCCGCTCGCATCAATGTTGGTTCTTGCTCGGGATTTATCACAAGACTACGTATATATCAAATCAAACCACTTTACTACAATATATCAATTCTTCCATGATGAATCAATCTAAAAAGGACTAACAATAATATAAAATTATTATGGCGTCATTTAAAAAAGAGCGCCTTTACCTTTCAGATTTATTCTTTTATTTTTTCTCATACATGATATTTTTTAATCCCATTTTTATTTATTTATTTTTAATTTTAATTTTTCTAATTTTTTGTTTTTTGTTTTTCTTTTATGAACTAAACAATTTAAAATGAAAAATAAATTTTTACAATATCCCTCTGGGATGAATGATTAAATAATCATATAGGACTACTACATTTATAGGACTCTAACAGTGGCTCCAATGGAGATGGCATCCTCCCTGTGAGGTTTCAAGAACACTATAGATTAGTAGCTTTCTCCATTGCGAAATTATTTCATCATCGACAACTGAGACTAACCTATTTAAATGGAAATCATAGATATAGTAGAAATTCATAGAAAACTTAGGGCCTTCATGGCGAGCTTCAATTTCTGATTATAGCCACTCACACCTACAGTACTTGAAATAATAAAATTATATATATATATATATATATATATAATATTATATATATATATATATATAATGATGCATTTCTGTGATCAACTGAACTTAGGCGAAGTAGTGTTTGAGCAACTTGTCATTAACAAGTCCTCTTGACAGTGTTTCTCGAGTCAGATCTTATAATAGAAATACATTGGTTCCACAAAAATTTCCAATATTGTAAGGACCTTTCCGTGTTTTCCCTTCTCCTAATTTTTGGCATCCTATTTTAACGCAAGGTCATTGAGCTAGAAATCATCTGCTTTGACTCTCCTATCATGAATTATTTTGATCCTATCTTGAATTGTCTTTGCATTGTTGTAGAATTTTTCCTTGGTCTACTGCAAATGTATCATTTGGTTGATCATTCTTTGTGTATCATTAGGTACTGCTTCCATTTCTTGCAACAATTTTAATACTGGAATTTCTAGGGAAGTAGGAAAAACTGCATCTATTCCATAAACCAACAGGAAAGGTGACATTCCAATTGACTTCTTTTTGCTTATCCTATCAACCCATAGAGAATTAATCAATTTCTTGTGCCAATATTTCTTGTTTTCTTGTAGCAGCTTCTTTATGATGTTTACTAGGCTCTTATTAGAAGATTTTTCTAACCCATTTCCCCGAGGATAATAGGCAGTAGAATGTCCTAATACTATATGATATTTGTTACAGAAATCAACCATATTTTTATTTTTTAAAGAAGCAATATTATCTATGACAGTGTAGATAATATCGGCGAAATATCGCCGAATAACGTAAATATCGCGATATTTTCAGCGAGCCGAAATATCGCCGAGAAAATATCGCAATATTTTCGGCTCTTGATATTTTCAGCAAAATATCGTGCGACAATATAAAATATCGCCGGGCGTGTTTTGCTGCGGCTACAAAAAGGAAAAATTGGTTTTTTTTTTCTTCATTTCTGTTTCTGAGTGTTGGAGAAGGAAGGGAAAGAGTTTTGTGGTGCTTGTCAAGGAGGGTTTGAGGATCAAACAACGATTATCACCACCAATTAAGATTTTTTTGTGGATCAAAGATTGAAGAATAGTGAGACAAACTTCATTTCTTCCATTGACAGGTATGTTCTTAAAAACCCCTATGTTAATGATTTTTTCATAGATTTAGGGTTATGCTTGCTTGCCTCTTTGCCTACCAACATTTTGTTTCTTTGTTTTTTTTTCCATTTTCTATGATTTTCATGCCCATGAACCAATGCAAGGGTTTTCTCCATATTTGGACAGCAAGCTTCATTTTTTTTTTCAACTTTCTTATGCACCCTCTTATTGCTATTTTTCATTCACATTGCAAAATGCAAATAATGTAGTAATTTTTTTTGAATGCGCTGGTTATTTACTTATTTTTTTTTCATTTTGTGTTGGGGGGTTTAATGCCAATTTTTTGTTTTTTTTTTTTGTGCCCTAGGTTTGAATTAGTTCACTATAAATGTCAAATATGCCAAAAGCCTTGGACCCATTTTGGAGTATGGGAGGCTGTTGGTGGGGCAAATCAGGCATATATATCATGCAACTTGTGTGGGACCAAGATGTCAGGAGGGGTTACACGATTGAAATACCATCTGGCTAGACTCTCTGCATATGATGCAGATGTAATGCCTCGTATGGTTTCTAGTGCAAAGGTTATACAAAAAGCTCGTGAAGCAATTGCTGAACAAGACAGAAAGAAAGCTGCTAGGGAGAGCCCAATGGTCTCAGATAGATAGCTGCTAGTTTTATTTGTTTTGCAACTTTTGCTACATATAAGTTTATAATTCATGATGATGAAATACTTTTAAAGTTTTATATATGTGATGTTATTTTGTTTGAGTCCTTGATTGGACAATTATCACTATCAGGGATCATCAAGATATGTGATGTTATTTTGTTTGAGTCCTTGATTGGACAATTATCAGGGATCAACAGGATTTGGTATCGCCTTTGAAGTTTGATGTATCATTTCTATTTGACATCATATATATCAATGCCTTCTTCATATTTATGTGCCAATGTGTTTAGCTCATGTTGTTGTTGCTTTATATGTTTAGAAATCTGAAAAAAATGAATATATTATGCATTTTTTATGCTTGCCGATATTTTTGCCCATATTGCCGATAAGATATTTTCTGGACCCCTGCCGATATTTTCCCGATACTGATATTTTCAACACTGATCTATGATGATTTTGTGAGGACAACCAAACCTGGAGATAATATTACCTTCCATGAATTGGATGATTATAGAATTTGTAGCCTGCGTAGTTGGCACTGCTTCTATCCATTTCGTGAAGTAGTTTGTAGCAGTTAGAATCCACTTGTGTTGCGCTGAAGAATTTTGATGAATTTCACCTATAAAATATAAACTCCACTGTTGGAAAGGTGCTTCAACTAAAATAGGCTTCAAAGGTAAAGGTAAGATTTTCCTCTTACCTTCAAAATTTTGACACTAATGACAAGTTGAAACCTTTTTATGAATATCAACAAACAAAGTGGGCTATTAAAAAATAACTCCCAGGATTTTGTTTACTGTGGTTTTCTAGTGAATATGTCAACCACAGTGTCCTTGATGAAACTCTTCCATTATCTTATCTGCTTCATCTTTCAACAAACAAATTAGTAAAATTCACCCAACATCCTTCCAATACAAAGTTTGATATATAATGCAGAACTTTACAACTTTTAGTTTGAGAAATATTGCCTTGGTTTTTGTCAAACTATGTGGACATTGTAAATTTTGCAGAGTATAAACAATATCTGTATAATAGGGAGAAGTAATAAAATTTTATGATACCTGTGTGGAGTTGTCAGCTCCTCCGGTGCATCAAGAGCAGCTACAAAGTTGATGTCTAATACATGAAAATTTGATTCAGCCATTAATTTGGCTAATCCTTGACCTTTGATAAGTTTTGTAGGCTTTATTTCAATGTCATACCCCAAAATTACTGCTATCATTTACCTCTTTTTCCATCTCGATCAATTTGAGTAAGGATATCCTTTACTATTACACTTGGAACAAAATAAATTATGTGAGAATTAATATATATACTCTGAAATATTTCAAGGCATTTACTAAATAAAATATTTCTTTTCCATGATATTATATTTCAAAGAAGCATCTTTAACTCTCTATTGAAAAATTCTATAAGTTTCTCATAGCCCTGCTTGTTTTTCTGTAATAGTACTACTGCAATAGTATGTTCTGAAGGAAAGGAAAAAATCATGAATTCTTTAGTGTAATAATGACTAATCAAAACATGAGCATAGGTCAAGGCTTTCTTTGCTTCACTGGAAGATCTGTTAGCTTGAGCATCCCATTTTATTTAACTGTCCTTTTTTAACATGTTGGTGATAGCGCTTAATATTTCAGCGAAATTTGGAATAACCTTCTTAGGAAATTTATTCTGCCAATGAAAGACTGCACTTCTTTTTTGTTTCTTGGTGGATCAATTTTCATAATAGCTTCAATTCTACTTGGGTCAGTTCAGATACCATCTTTTGAAATTATATGACCTAGTAGTTTACCTTCTTCTAAACCAAACAAAGATTTCTTGGGATTCAAGGAAATACTAAATTTCCTACATTTCGTAAAAACTATTTTTAAATGAAACAAATGATCTTCATCAGTTTTGGAGAACACAATGATGTCACCTAGATATATCACAATAAATCTATCCTTCTTATCTGCGAAAGCAACATCCATTGATCTCTGGAAATTTTCTCCTGCATTCATAAGCCCAAAGGGCATTTTCACATACATGAAAGCTCCCCATGGTGTTTTGAAGGTTGTTTTGTCTTGATAATTTGGATGCACTAAAATCTGTTTATAACTTGAAAAACCATCAAGAAATGAAATTTTTCTATAACCAACTACCCTATGTAAAATATGATCCATCTTGGGTAAAGGATAATTATCTTTGAGAGAAACTTTATTTAGGTTTTGAAAATCCACATAATCTTATTTCTCCAGTCTTCTTCCTTACTAGTACCAGATTTGAAAGCCATTTAGAAAACCTCAAATGTACAATAATTTTAGCATAAAAAAGTTTTCCTACCTCTTTTTCAATTAAAGGTAAGAGAACATGATTCACCCTTCTTAGTTTCTGTTTGTAAGGTTTCTGGTCCTCTTTGATGGGAATGGTATGTTGAATAACGTTGGTATCATAGGCCTTTAAATCTTCGTATCCCTATGCAAAAACATCAACACATTCTTTCAATAGATTAATGTATTTCTATTTTTCTTCAGGAGGTAAAGACTTTGAAAGCTTTACAATCTTTGGATTATCCTCAATCCCTGTATTATAGTCCTCAACTTCTGCTTCCACAAGTTGCATGTTGGGCTTTTGAGCCACATCATTAAAATCAAATAATTCTTCAAGTGGTACTAAACCTGTTGGTATCACATTATCTTTTAACTGTAAGATTTCAAGTTCACCTGGGTCCTCATTGATCTGATTCAACACAGTTTCATTTTTATCCTTATGTCCAATGTTTTTTGTATCAATATGTGATTTCTCAAATTCTCCCTTTAACTGCATATTTTTTTTTAATTGTTTGTCACTCCCAAACACTTGCCAATATCTTATGTTATCAAGGAAAACAAGTCTATGTTTCACTTCAATTTCATATTTTTTGTTTGGGTAGAAATGAATTTTACATGTACTCGTTGAGGCAGCCAATGCATTAGCTAAGATATTTTGACTTCTATGAATCAAAGACAATTGAGACTCTGGAAAACACTCCAAAATATCTAAGACAATATTTCAGTAGGTCCTTAAATTGGGATGTTTAGCTGAATACCCACCTTTAATCAGATTTATTATGAGTTCTGAATCACCATGTATTGAAATCCCTTTAGCTTCCGACCTCTTCAAAACCTACAATCCTAAAATCAGTGCTTCATACTCAGCTATATTTTTGGTGCATTGGAATTTAAGCTTGTAGGAATATGCCTTTGCTATGCCCAATTTTGAGTTTAAGGCCCATAAACCATCCTATGCTCCTTCCTTACTGACTACCCCATCAAAATCCATATTCCAAAGGGCTTCATCCTCTTCACCTTCTGTTTCAGTCTTAAATTTCACATCCTCTGTTTTTCTTAATTGACTTTCCATATCTGACACTTGTTCTTCTAAACATACATAATTATATAGAATGAAAGAGTCAATGTCTGACTGCAAAGAATAAAGTGGGCAATTATTGGGTTTGTCCTGGCTACTTACCATATATTTTATCAAGGTTTCCCTGTATATCCTCCTTTGTTGACCAAAAACATGAATAGTTTCATATGTCACGTCCATCTACAAGGTACCCTGTAATTTCCCCCCCATGATCTTAACAAGAGCATTCCATATTTAGGAGGTATATCAACCACACCAATATCCACAACCACACTCTTTGCTGGGATTTGGGCCAAAGTTACACATAAATCCTTGATGAGACTTAAGCATCTTAGTTTACTAGAATCAAAAGAGTAAATGCCTTTATATGGTCTTATTATGTCTAATCCGAGCTTTTCCATAATGACTCTAGGCATGAGATTATGTGAAGCACCAGAATCCAACATGGAATTATGCAAAATGAATTCATGTATGTTAAGACTAACATACAATGGCGACATATTACCATTTTGTGACTTCCCTTCAACTTCAGGTCCAAATAATAATTTAGGTTGGTCATCACTTAAGTTAATCGTATATGTTCCCTCCTTTATCTTTAATGCTTTTATGACTTGATTTCTATACAAATTCTTGTTAATCAATTCAATTAGAGGAAAAAAAATTTAACCTTGGATAATTCATTTTCAATACTGAAAGAAGGTTGAGGCTTTTCTACTTATTTATTACTTACACCTTGTTTTTGAGGAACCTCTTTTAGGGTGTCATCCTTTGTCTAGCTTGTAGAAGGTGTATCAACTTGAATATTTTTGGGAGGTTTTGTTGTATCATTTTTACTTATCAAATTATATTGTTTGTGTACTTCCATAATAACATTTTGATATCCTTTTTTATAATCATTTGATTCTACAAGGATGAATTCTGGTTGCGATAACAAGAAGAAATCCTGCTCCTCCTTGACTAAGAAAATAGTGTCTATTTCTCCTTCCCCAAAAAGATTACTTTGATTCTCGTTAGACTCATCAACTATTTCATCTTCTTCATCTGCATAATTTTCCTAAAAGGGAGGTCTATTTTTTTATTGATTTGTTGGGGCTCCTTGCTCTCTTTGTTTAATTTGGGTATGGTTCCTTCTAAAGTTAGGATTTCTGATATGTGGACACCCTTGTGGTTTTCTTGGTGGAGCTTTGTTACTCAAATTCATTCTTTCCATCATCCTTTCCATAGTTTTAACTATGGTGTCTAGTTTTTCATCTCATGAAGAAGAAGAAGGTTCCTTTTTAATAGTCAACCTTCTTTCAACCTTTAACTTTGCTCTTTTGGCTAACAAATTTGCTTCTACACTAACAATATTTCTTTGCATTTCTTCTAAGGTAATTGTATTTCTCTCTCTTAATTGATAAGCTATATCATCATCAAATCCATCTGGAAACCATTAGCTAGTCTTGGTGGAGGTTGTATTGCTATTGGAATAGAATTGTAAATATTGTTAAATATAATGCAATAATCCTGAACTGTTTCACTTGGAGCTCTCCTTAAAATTTCATATTCTGCAAGAATCTAAAGAGGATTATTTTTTACTTCCCGTCATGAAAGAAAACTTTGGTGGAATTGTTGTAGATCTGTAATACTACTCGTTGGAAATCCCCCAAGCCATTTTCTAACTTCTCCTACCAAACTTTGTGCAAAGATCCTCGTCTTCACATCATCATCATCATCAACTTCTTCTAAATTTGAGAAGTCATTCAGCTTGTTTATGTGTTGTTGTGCTATGATAGGCTTAGCGCCATCAAATTTGGGTATACGTTGTGCATAATTTTGGGGCATGACATTCAGTGTTGCTTGTAAAACCAAAGGGGCATAACGAGCTGCCATGATTGGAATATGGGAGGACAATGAAACAACAGTTGTGGTTGATGCTAGGGGTGGTAAAGGAGGTGGAATTATGACTTGTTGAGTTGGTATAAAAGGAGTCTAGATGAGAGATGAATTGGGAACAGTGGAAAAAAGTGAAACGATAGGAATTGATGATGAGGCAGAAGAAGAAAAGGTAGTTTGTTGACCTGTAAATGGTTTCTGAGCAACCTGATTCAATTTAGTCACCAGATCTTCAAGTTTTTCAAACTGTTGTATAACATATTTATCAGAATCTAAAATGACAGGCCTATGTGCTGAGATATGAGGTTTCAAAATAGTTTCATCAAAGACTGTCTCGCGGACAAAGCTTTCTGATTTGTTTATGAAAAGACTATGCTCAAAGGGTAAATCAAATTCAATATCCTCAACTGTATAAAACTTTATGGAAGTGAATTAGCTCTTGGAAAAGGATTATTGCTTGCTTGGCTGTCTGTAAAACTCTTCTTCTTAATAATATTCTTAGGATTATTTACAATTTTAGGTGGGTTAGGATCTTGGGTGGGAACTGGTGTAGATTTTCCTAGGAGCCATATCTTCAAATAGATTATATACAACTAGGTATATATACAAATTTTGGGTGGAAAATCAACCTAAATAGCTTCTACTTCACTGTCACCCACAAGAAATAGATTTGGAGCTCTGAAATTAATATTTAGCAGGGAAATACTTTGTTTTTAATTTGTTCCCTTGTATGGCCGCCATAATGTTAGCACTCTATAATTTTCCTAGATTGTGGAAGAAAACTACAAAGGTAACCACAAACCACTTTTAAAGTTGGGATCTAGCCCTTCCAGCTTCAGAGAGGGCTCTCTCTGTATGATTAAGATTTTATTCATAAGATCTTACGCTAGTTATTAGAATTTGAGGTAGCTTTTTCAAAGGTTTGGTTGAAAGATGCTAGAAAAGTCCATTGGGCATGGAGTCATAAACTTTTGGGTAATCAATTACAAATTGATAGAGTAGTTGTAAAAGGGTAGGGTAGGCAAACTTGTCGTTAGCATATTTCTCTATTTATGGCCTCGGTGTATGTGCATATGGAGTTCTCTTTTGTTCAACCCTCAGCTTCAAAGTTATCCCTAAAGGATCATAATACCATGCGAACTATGTTATAATTTTGTGTAGATCTCGCATGAGGATTGAATGTGGACTTGTAAATAATTCCTTTAGGAGGTTTAATGGTTAATTCAGTTAGTATCAAATTTGGAGAAGGATTTGAAGTAGATTGAGTGGAATTGGCAGGTTGATCAGTAACCTTACCGGTCAAGGGATTCAGTTTACCATAACATTTATTTATCATAGCCACCATGATCTCGTCTCTATGTTTGGTGGAAGATAACACATAACCTGGGAAGAGGGAGTTGGATCTTGTGCAACCATATTCATCTCTTAGTTGGGAAAGGGATCAGTTAACACATCAAGTGCGTTAGATGACGACTTAAGGAATTGATTAACTTTAGCCTAATGTGGATAGTCCCGAATAAAAAGTTCCTCATTACAAATAAGGCAAGGATAAAGAGGCTTTTGTTTGTCCTCATGAGACTGATTATTTTGTTTTTCTTGCGAACAATTGTCTTTCTTATTCTTTCCTTTACCTTTTATTCTTACTTCCAGGTTGCTAAGAATTTACTTTCATGGATTGAATGAAATTAATCTCAGAAGTAGTCAGAGGAGTAGCGGAGGATGGCTTTTGAGTACCCACAGTAGGATATGAACTAGATAGTTTACTTAATGATTGTTGACTAGCAGAACCAATCACACCATCAGCGACATGTGAGTATTGAGTAGGAGGTGGTGGAACAATATGCTGAGGTCGCGGAGCATTAGGTAGGTATTGGGCACGAGAAATTACTTGCTCTTCAGTAGAAACTTTGCCTTTATGTCTTCAGTTATGGATGGTAATAAGGATTTGATAAAGCATTAAGCCAATAACTGATCAGGAATGAAATTTTGACCAACCGACGTGGATACCTCCATTCATGAATATGAATAGAAATATGAGTGGATTTAGACTGTTTCAAAGAGTTCAAAAGTTCAGTTCTAGTTTCATATCGAATAGATAATTGAAAATGGGTCAGAAATGTAGTTACCAAGGCATTGAAATTGTTAAATGAAACTCGTGTCAATTTGATATACCACTTAGTTTTCATACCAGTGAGAGTCCTATGGAAAAGTTGTAAATGAATTGAATCGACATTTAAGGAGTTGGATGAACACCATAAATGATATGTCATAACATGAGTGGATGGGTCTTCTCCAGTATTTCCATTGAATTTCAGAATATCTCTCGGAAATTTGGTAGGAATGACCGAACACTAAGGAGAATGAATAATAGGGTCATTTGTTAGCTAGGTTAAATATGGTAATTTGAAGGTTGCCATGAATGAAAACTGTCAATTGAAGTCCGACAGATGATATCTTGGGTATGACGGAATGGGTTGAGAAACCGAAATTTGCATTCCAGGATAAGGAGGATTTTGATAACCAAGATAAGCGTAGACAGATGATCCAGTTCCTTGATAACCTTGTAAAGACTGGAATGGTCGTGTGTGAATTTGATGGCCTTGATAATGCATTTGTGGAATAGTAGTTTGAGCAATATGCATTTGTGGGATACTCTGGAATAGTTTCCCAGAGGGATTTTGCATCATCCCTACAATTGGTTGACTCATTGGTACTTGTCTCATACCATATATAGGTTGATTCCCTTGCATTTGAGGTATAAATTGACCAAGTGGTGGGGTTTTCAATGCACCCTGAAAAGGCTCAGTAGATGTGATTTGAGAGATCCCATATACCAGTGGAATAGGTTGTGTTTCAGATAAAGCTTGGACAAGTTTACTTGAGATAAAACTTCGACATGTTGAGGCATAGATTGAATAGGTTGGAAAGTGGGTACTTGGGGTCTGACCAAGGAAGGTTGTGAAGTGGGAAGTTGATTAAAAAATAAACTAGATTGGATAGGAAATGTAGGATTCCAAGGATATAAGTTATTCCCGATAATGGAGGACTCGAATAGGGTTGAACACCTATTTGTGACATTTGATTAGGAGATGGAGACATAGGAACAAAAAGTTTCCCTCATGTTGAGGGATAAGGAGTATGTGGAGGAAGTTGTCCCCCCAGGAGGAGAGTACCTAGTATAGGATGGAGTAGGTTGTTGTAGATGTCCCAATCCACTAATAAAAGAACCATATTGTTGCTTCAAATTGTTATTTTTCGTAGCATCGTATGTGCTCTAGTCATGAAATACTGTGGAGAGGCTAGAATACATGATATCCCAAACCCATAATTAGTTTCTAGAAATGACTTAATTAGAAAATTAGTCGTTTTTTAAATATTTCCTAAGTTTAAACTTAGGGAATATGATTAATTCATCAGAATTAATTAAGTTAAGGTGTGAATGTTCTAGAAACCCACACGGATCGATAGGGAAATAATCTAGACCATTGATTATGTTTTAATATTGGTTGTTGGTGTTCAAACATAAGATTATAAGAAGTGGATGGGTAATTGGAAGATACACTAGTGCAGTTACTCAGTTGCCTAGGAAAATCAATTTTCTCGGTGGCTAAAGTTCAGTAGAGGAGAAAGACGCAGAGGGTGAGTTGCAGGAGAGACAGAGAGAGGGTATCGACAATGGTCTGGGAAGTGCAGGATGAATTTAGGAAGATACAACATGAGGAGAGACGCAGTTCACTAGAGCACTGCACAGTCACTGCGTAGAGGGTGACATAGAGACACCAACGTATGGAAAAAGGGTCCATCTCAGGGCCAAGGAGTTGCTATGGAGAGTGAGAAATTTGTCACTAAATTTCTCTCAATATTTTTCCTCTATTTTTTTGCCTGAATTCTTGTACTTGAATTACTGCTGAAGACTTAATAAAGAAGCCCTCATCTGCTGAACCAGTTTTCCCAGATTGGGTTTTTCCAGGGACAATTGTCCAAAAATAACTATGTAAATATTTTTATGTGTGTGCTAGAATTTCTCTAATTTTCCAGCATTTGTTTTTCTTATGGAGTATTTGTTTAGTGAAGGCTTCATCGTATATGTTTTAATATTTGTCGTAGGAAACTGCAAATAGTTTGTTTAATTATATTAATAATAGAATAAATATTATCAGTTTCTGCAGTACGATTCTGGGTTTCAGAATTTTCACATGGTATCAGAGCATAGATATAAGTCAGAGAGATCAATTACATAAAGGAGAAGCAACTTCGTAGCACTGCGTAAGCAGCTGCTCGAAACCCTAGAGGTTGCATAGTGCCCTTGGCCAGAAAGGTCAGTTTTTGAGGAAAAGTCTATTTCTCTGAGAGAGTCGACAGAGAAATTAGATTTTCCAGATCGAGGATTGTTAGAGGTAGAGCGAGAAGCAATATTTTTTTTTGTAGAGCAAATTTCTAGCTAAGACGCAGTATTTTGCAGCAACAAAATCATCGTTATGAAGGAAAGGAGAAATAACACAGAAAATCATGGATAGAATCAATAGTCAGGAAGCCTCAGAATTATCTTCCAGGTTGGAGGATGAGTTTGCATGCTTGTCAGGTTCAACATCATCTAGTGTTTGGTATATTGATAGTGGAGCTTCAGCTCATATGACAGGAGTTAGAGAATATTTATCTAGCTATCAGGAGGAGCAGATGGACTTCTAGATCACTATGGGAAACAAAACTAAATTTACTCTAGTAGAGAGAGGCACCATAGAATTTCAGATAGAAACAGGAACCAACACCACCGCTACTAATGTATTCCATGTGCCAGGATTGGGTATGAACCTAATTTCAATGTCCCAATTATAGGACAAGGGGTATTTTGTACACTTCATGGGGAAGAAAGTGTATGTCAAACACTCTAGCTGGAAGAAGGTGACACAGATTGGAGCTCGAAGCAACAAGTTATATAGGTTGCAACTCAATTCTCAAATGGCATTGATAGGCAGTGATAATAGCAGTGGGAAGTAATTGAATGAACTATGGCATAGGAGGATGGGCTATTTCCACCATGGAGCACTTAGGATGCTCAGAGAAACTGTAAAGGGTGTTCCAGTTCTCATCACAGAGCACGATGATGTGTGTAGAGGATGTGTACTTAGGAAGTATGCAAAAGCAACATTTCCTAGAAGTGACATCAGAGAAAATGGTGTGTTGGGATTGATACACTCATATATTTGCGGCCCTGTGTCCACTAGAGATATTAGCGGTGGAAAATATTTTGTCACCTTTATTGATGATCATTCCAGGAAGACCTGAATCTACTTCTTAAATACCAAAGATGAGGTCTTTGATCCGTTCAGAGAGTTCAAGGCTCTCGTAGAGAACGCAATAGGGAAAAATATCAAGGTGCTACATTTAGATAATGGTGGAGAATACACAGATAAAGACTTCACATACTTCTATGCAAAGGAAGGCAACAAAAGAGAATGGAAAACTCCATATAATCCTTAGCAGAATGGAGTAGTAGAGTGAAATAATAGAAAAATATTTGGGGCTACAAAGGCTATAATTTTTATAGTTTTCCAACATTTATTTTTCTTCCACGGTATTTGTTTTTTGAAGGCTGCAACATATATGTTTCAATATTTTCCATAGGAAACTGCAAAAAGTCTGTTTAATTAATTTAACAAATAGAAATATTATTAGTTGTCGTAATAGGATTCTGGGTTTCGGATTTTTCACATAAAGAAGGTTGGGGAACAATAGGTTATGCTTAGGTGATCATCAAAGAGGTACCAGATGACATTCCAGATGAAGCTGACAGGGGATAAGTTCATGGAATAGTTAACACACCAGAAAAGGTCCTAGATAATGACTGGTAGCCAAGTGGTACTAACGGACCACCATACAAATGGGTTTATGGCGAAGTTGCAAATGTGGAAGTAGCTGCAGCTTTGGTTGTCTCACTCATGATAGCAGATATGAGTTGAGAAACCATCGTTGACTCACTCATGGTTAAACTTCCCAAATAATGTTGTCTAGGGAAACTCAAAGGTGAGTTGAAACGAGGAGTGCTAGGTGAAGGAGCTTATATTGGAGAATGAGGAGTATGAAAAGGATGAGTTTGATAAAAAGCCCCTCTTAGATGAACAAGAGATTAAGGTCAAGACTCTTTAGTAATTTCCTCAATACTCAAAACGCCAGGTGGAAGTTATTCTCCGTTAGGACCGAAATATATGGGTTGTGGTTGGGTCAAACGTAGAGGAAGAGAAAGAGAAGGACCTAAAGTAATAGGTTCAGTTAATTGAGGTTCCTCAGGTTGTAATGTATTTCGATCGGGAAATTTAGGTTCAATGACCTCAGGTAGTGAAGTTTCAATGTTTTCAGTTTCAACTACATTGGACTCAACAACATGTAAACATGTGATTTCAAGATCAATGCTTATGGTAAGTGATGATTTTGGTTGATTGATTTCATATGTAGTTCTAAAAGGGGAAGCTTCTGAAGTAACGTTTTCGGTAGTTTGCTTCTTTTTATTCTTTCGACAACCAAGGGTTGCCTCATCGCACTTCAAGAGAGAAGTGTCTGTGTTTGGGTGCTCTGTCTCATAACAAAGGGTGTGATGGGGATAATTTCGTCAAAATACGACAGAAGAAACCCTACCAAGCTCAAAATGTGTTTTCTTAAGGTAAATTATTGTTTGAATAAGTCAATTAAGGTCACTTTGAAAGGTGAAAAAATGTTAAGGCCACGGAAACAACTAAGGGAAATCACGATCCCCAGCTGAGTCGCCAATTTGTTATATGGAAAATTCACTATGTGGACAAAAATGAACTCCCTATATCTAGTGGTATGTTCTAGAAAAATAGAGAGAAAAAAGACCTATGTTTTCCATGGAGAGACTAGAATACGAAAAAGAGACCTACATGGGATCCGTAGTAAGTCATCCTCTTCTATTTTCTTGTAAGATCCAAATCTATCTCCTCATGTTATAAATGGAACCTGTAACAAGGAATAAAACAAGAAAGGAACTACAATATCCACATAACATAATCCAATATCCCTAATCAAATGAGTTAGCATGGACTTGAAATACATAAGCATCAACATAACACAAGTATAGGAAACAAAGTGCTTTTTGTATTAATAAATAAAGGAGAGAGTTACAACCATATATAGAAGTTGATCTTATAGAGGTATCCCCAATTGTCTTGTCCTTCCTTTCCACAAAGAAAAACTTTACACTCAACCCTAATTCATAAATGGATGATAACTTCTTAAGCTCAAAGTAGTAGCATGAGGGCACTAGTAATCTCTAAAAGTGAACCCAGACTTTATGGGAGGAAATAAATTTATAGGGTGAAAGTGGTATTTTAGGATTTACCAATCTAGGCTTGAGATCCACATATGAGGGAGGATAATCTCTAGGGATAAGAGATAAGACCACTAGAGTAGGATCAGATAGGAATTCAAGATCTCTATCCATGGTAAATGGTTAAAACCACCTTAGAAGCTTATGGAAGAGGAAGATTTGAAAACATTTTTTAATTTTCCATAAATTCTAGAATCAGCACATATGCAAAATAGCGGTAACCTGCATTAATCAACACAGATGCTCAGTGATGCAGCTTGAAACCATTGCAGGTGGATAGGCATGTAGGGTGTGGGGGGCTAAAAACATGGTCTTTTAGCAATTAGACCCAAAAACTCAGACTTTTTGGAGAAATGATGCTTAGGAAAATGTAAAGGGATAATGACAAAGTGTTCAAGGATACTGGTTGATCCGGTTTTCAGGCCTTTTGAGTAGATGTGAAAAAATGACTCGTAACACCTTATTTACTTAACTTAGTTGACATGTTAGAAACTAATGTAGGAGCATCTAGACCTAGCCAGCAATGTGATGGAGTGGTCACATGTTGTGGCTAATGAAAGGTTGGAGGAAGAATTGGTTAATTAAATTGTATTAATTTCAATTATGTAAGTGATTAATTTGTTGTCTAATTCTAAACAGAATTGGGAATAAATGGCAATTGATCCTCCTTGTGTGGAGATCAAGCCATGTAGTCTAGTTTGTTTAGATTAGGATAGGATTTGAATTTTAAATGTATAATGTATTCCTTCAATTGTGGAGGAGATGGTTAACTTAGCATATATGCAATCTCCTTTGTTTTCTGAAAGGAGATGCGGAAGGGGGGAGAGAGAGAGAGGAGACTCAAGAGCTTGGTAAGCCTACAAGCAACGTAAGAAAAGAAGGCCATTAATTAGATTAATCAGGCCAAAGAGGGCAGAGAACCCCAAATATAGTTTTGTAATTATGTTTGTATATGGAGAATTGAATTTAAGTGTGGAACTATGTAATTAATGCATTTTTGTGTTCTATCATATATGTATGCGTAGATAGTTGAAATCCCAATTGCAGACATATTAATCGACCATCGATCACTGTAGGATCGATGGTGGGCCATTGATGAATGAGTGTATGTAGTATAGAACTGTCGTATTTTTATGGACAAAGTTTAGTGGAGAAACTATGTTTTAACACAGAAAATCATCAAAAACAAGTGGAGTCAAGTCAAGAAGGCATAAGGGACAGGAGTGCTCAATGACCGTTGGATCTCATAGATCAACGATTTGGATCAAACGGAGGACAACGCATTGCTATATCGCATCGGCAGAGTCTTTTTACAGAGTTGTGGTCTCACAAAAGAAAAATCCATTTACACTAAGTTTTCATGCTAAAACACTTAGCAGATTCAAGGAAGCGGATGTGAAAATCTATGCATAGGGATTTTTGGAACCTATCGGGTCTGGACGCATAATCGCATCGCACCATCGGAGCGGTGTATGTCAAAAACCTAGACCTGACCTTTTGTGATTTCCGATTGTGACATATCGCATCGAGGTTTTGGAGCAGAGTCAGTATATTATAAAGTGGCATATCGTAATCGCCAATAGCGATAAACTTTATCGCATCAAACCTCTGCAAGGGAACCAACACCGATATATAACCATTGAGACGTCCGATCACTGATACAATGATTGAATCTGAGCCGTCCGATCGCTGATACAACGATTGAATCTGAGCCATCCGATCGGCTAGATCTCGATACGTGGCAAAATCACATAAAATTGTTTAGAAAGGCAGAAAACCTTTGTTTCGGCATTTTGGAGAGTATATGATCCCGAAAGGGAAAAATCATTGTTTTAAGGTCTTTCGAAGGCACTTCGTTCTCGATAGTAAAAGGGCTTGTATTTAATGGAATAGGGTTGTCCAACGGGGTGATGAAATGGATCATTTTTGATCCATTTGGGAATTTTAAGGCTGAATGCATAAAAACGCTTCCGATGCATATATATGTGGGCATGAAGGTAGAAAGTTTAATAAGGGGCCAATAAGGGAAATTTAAGTCCCGATAAGGTAGATTAGTTGTGGCAACCTTAGGGTTGCATCAAATTTTTGGTATTAGAGCAGGAAAAGGAAGAAATTTCCTGCGAAGAGATGTTTGCTTATGAAGATTTAAGACTACAGAGGCATGGAAACAACAACATGTTGAATGAATGAAGTTTTGTACTAGATTACAACAATGAGACTGTAGAAGAACTTTTGGGAAGTTCTTAGAGATTGTAGCAGAACTTGCAGATGCAAGAGACAGAGGAAATCCATTCAAAACACAGGTGACAACATAAGAAAGTGTGAAGACTGCAGCACAATAGAACAAGAGAAGTTGTGAGAGAAGAACCACATGTGTTCTTAAAAGCAGCGCAGGGAAAGCACTCAGAAGTGGCAGTGAACCTAAAGAGTCCAACAAGAGATTGGACAGAGAGGACAACTGAAGTGTTCTCAAGAGAGAGTGAGAGATTGCAGAAGCCTAAAAGGAGCAAAGGTGTTGCTCAGGAGGAGGTTCCAGATAGAGGACCGTGCTTACCAAAAGACCGAGTGAGGAGAGCTTAGTGAGGTAGGGTTGCAGTAAGGAGGACTTGCTGTTACAAAGGCTTGTTGTAGAGGAGTGAGGAACTCATGGAAAGAGAGGAAGAGAAGATTACTACTGATAGTCATAACAGAGGTTCAGAAAAAAGCCACAATAGAAGGAAAGATGCCAAAGCAAATGGCATAAGAATGAGTCAAGAAGAGTTTGACAGAGAGAGAGTTGAGATAGAGTTCCGGATTGGAATATTGATGGAGATGTTGCAGAGAAGTAATAAAGACCAAAAGCATGGTTGGACCATGAGGAAGAGAGTAAAGTGGTAGAGGCTACAAGAGAAGAGAAATCAACAAGTGAATTTAGAGATAACAGAAGAGTTGATGAAGATTGAGCAGATATTGAGTGCTCAAGAGGAACCAGAGGAACTCAGAGAAGCAGAAGCAGAAATGGAAGTTTCCATTTGTAGACTAGAACAAGGTGAAATTTTGGTTGAAGAGGATAATGAGAGATCAGTTGAAGATCTCATGGACTATTGGCATAGTTTAGAACAATTCGAAGATATGATGAAAATGGAAGTAGATGAGGAAATGAAGCCTTGTGATTTTAATTCTAATAGTTTGTGTATGTTTGCAGGATATGCAGAGGATGATGGACAGTCTGGTGAAACTGTCATGAGCAGGAATGAAGCTCCTGAGGTGAAGTATGATGGAGAATCCCTTTTAGAGCAAGAAGGCGCTGATATGTTGCAACAGAAGGAGTTCATAGATGAAATTCTGTTTGGTGTGAAACAATCAAATGAGGTTGATATAGACCAGAGGTCTAATGACAATGCCATAGTGGTACTACAAGAAGGTAAACCAATGAATTTGTTGAATGGAATTGATGAAAGATGCTTGCAATATGATAGTGTAGGAAACATGACAACTTAGGAGGATTGCCAGGAAAAGAAGGAAGTTGAGAATGGAAATTGTGATGAACTGCTGGAGAGATTTCACAAGGAAATAGAATTCTTGGAGAGATTGATCAAGGAACCTGAAGGAGAAATGAAGCTTGTAGAACCTAATGGAGAAAAAGGTGTGGAAGACAACATTAATAAATATGATGCTGAAATTAGAGAAATTGAGCAGAGATTATTTGACGGTGAGATGAAAGATCAGGAGCAACAAGGAAGTTATGTCCTTAGAGACATGAAGGAGACAAAAGTATTAATTTAGCAAGATGAAGATGGAAAGAACCAACAATTTGAAAGGGATGATCAGCTACATGAGAGTGAATTTGAGGAGGGCATTAGATTGTAGAAGTATAGCAACTGGCAGCAGAATGAAAAACCAGAGATTAGTCTGGCAGTACAAAGGAAAACAAGTGAAGACCGAAGATACATATGGAGAATGAAGAAAAGAGTCAAGTGGAAGCTATTGCAACAGATGTGGAATGGCAAGTTGATGAACAAGTTCAGGGAACTTGAACAAATTCATATTAATTTGTTAAAGAAGGAAATACTCAGAGAAATAGAGTCACAGCCAGAAGAATCTGCTGAAATCCAAAAGATCTATGATGGAGGATTGGTGCTTGAAGCATCAAAAGAAGATGAAAGGTATTGTGTTTTGAAAATTGAAAGTTGTTGTGTGTTTGCAGGTCATATAGACTTGAGGAAAGACAAGCAGTGATTGGACACTGTTATATTAACAGATGAAGAGATAACTACTCACAATCATATGTAGAATAAGGAGAAAAATTACAGCCAAGTGAAAGAAGATGTCCAGTCAAATGAAATCCAAAGGATAAGTCAAAAGGAGGATGGCAAAAGAATTACTGAAATCAAAGGATACACCGAGTCATTGAGGATCATTGACCTTGAAGAAAACCAAAGTAAAGAAGGATTAAAAACAGAGATTGCAGACAATGCAATTAGTAAAGATTGTGCAGAACTTTTGGGAGAAATTCCAAATGAAATGGCAGATTGGTGGCATGAGTTAAAGAGGCAAGGAAACCAAGGAATAAGTGAGCAGACTATACAACTAGAATTGAATGTGAACAAATTTGTCATGAATGACAAATATGGAGAAGAAGTTGTCAGAAGTATTGGCCTAATGAGGAAGCAAGGTAAAGTAATTATGTTTAATGAATTGATTAATTCTGATGAAGATTTATATGTAGGAACAAGGCAATGTGAAATCAATCTAAACCAAGGAGTTAATTCTGAAGATCAGATAGAATTAATAAAGGGTGAGATCATAATGTCTCAGAAAGATTAAATGGTGTTGAATCTACAATATGGGAGTGTTGAACTGGAGATGAGTGCAAGAAATAATAGTAACAGAACTACTATTATACCACAAAAATTTATTGATGAAGAAAAGGTTGGAAGTGACATTTCAGGGGTAGACAAGTATAATGCCATAATCTTTAAGAGTGTAGAAACAAAGTTACTAAAAGAATAAATATTCCAAGTAGCTAAACAAGCAGGAATAATTTTGCGTTTTCAAGAAATTTGTGGAGTTACATGCATGTTGGAATTTGAAGAAAGGAATGATGAAGTCATGAATGAGAAACCAGAAGAAGGACCTGGAATTATTGTAGAGAATAAATGGAGAAGGCATTTGTATGTTTCAGAAATGTAAATGGAAGGTTATTGACACAGGGATTATGATGTTCTATTTCAAGAACACAATCAGTTGCAGGGGAATAGTATTCAACATATGAGAAGTGAAGTGGACAAAGAATTGGATGAGTTGTGGAAACTCATACAACAACATTCCAATAAAACAAATACAGGACAAAAGAAGAATGGAAGATTGGATGGAAGGAATGGTACAAGTAAAGGGAATGGAAAACTGCAAATTAAGATGAGCAAAACATCAGTAAAATATGTGAAAAGGACAACAACAGATAGTGTGAGCATAGCAAATGGGGCATTACAACACAAAGGAGGGCGATTTGAAGAACAAACAACAACAATAGTAACCAAGGATAGACTACCAAACCAAGTATGGGATCCAGGAGGACATAGATCAAAACTGCATGATCAGGAGATCATGATTAATTTAAACTTTGGGAGTTTGATGTAGGAGCATCTAGACCTAGCCAACAATGTGATGGAGTGGTCACTTGTTGTGGCTAATGAAAAGTTGGAGGAAGAATTGGTTAATTAAATTGTATTAATCTCAATTATGTAAGTGGTTAATTTGTTGTCTAATTTTGAACAGAATTGGGAATAAATGGCAAATGATCCTCCCTGCTTGGAGATCAAGCCATGTAGTCTAGTTTATTTAGATTAGGATAGGATTTGAATTCTAAATGTATAATGTATTCCTTCAATTGTGGAGGATATGGTTAGCTTAGTTCATATGCAATCTCCTTTGTTTTCTGAAAGGAGATGCGAAAGGAGAGAGAGAGAGAGGGAGGAGACCCGAGAGCTTGGTAAGCCTACAGACAACGTAGGAAGAGAAGGCCATTAATTAGATTAATCAGGCCAGAGAGGGCAAAGAACCCTAAATATAGTTTTGTAATTATATTTGTATACAAAGAATTGAATTTAAGTGTGGAACAGTGTAATTAATGCATTTTTGTGTTCTGTCATATATGTATGCGTATATAACTGAAATCCCAATTGCAGACATATTAATCGACCATCGATCACTGTAGGATCGATGGTGGGCCATTGATGAATGAGCATATGTAGTATAGAACTGTCGTATTTGTATGGACAAAGTTTAGTGGAGACACTGTGTTTTAACACAGAAAATCATCAAAAACAAGTGGAGTCAAGTCAAGAAGGCATAAGGGACAAGAGCGCTTAGTGACCGTTGGATCTCATAGATCAATGGTTCGGATCAAACGAAGGACATCGCATTGTTATATTGCTTCGGCAGAGTCTTTTTACAGAGTTGTGGTCTCGCAAAAGAAAATTCTATTTACACTAAGTTTTCATGCTAAAACACTTAGCAGATTCAAGGAAGCGGACATGAAAATCTATGCATAGGGGTTTTTGGAACCTATTGGGTCCGGACGCATAATCACATCGCACCATCGGAGTGGTGTATGTCAAAAGCCTAGACCCGACCTTTTGCGATTGCCGATTGTGACATATCGCATCGAGGTTCTGGAGCGGAGGCAGTGTATTATAAAGTGGCATATCGTAATCACCGATAGCGATAAACTTTATCACATCGGACCTCCGCAAGGGAACCAACGCCGATATATAACCATTGAGATGTCCGATCACCGATACAGTAATTGAATCTGAGCTGTCCGATCGTCGATACAACGATTGAATCTAAGCCATCCAATTGGCCAGATCTTGATATGCGACAAAAGCACATAAAACTATTTAGAAAGGCCGAAAACCTTTGTTTCGGAATTTTGGAGAGTATATGATCCCGAAAGGGAAAAAGCACCGTTTTAAGGTCTTTCGAAGGCCCTTCGTTCCCGATAGTAAAAGGGCTTGTATTTAATGGAATAGGGTTGTACAACGGGGTGATTAAATGGATCATTTTTGATCCATTTGGGAATTTTAAGGCTGAATGCATAAAAACGCTTCTGATACATATATATGTGGGCATGAAGGTATAAAGTTTAATAAGGGGCCAATAAGGGAAATTTAAGTCCCGATAAGGTAGATTAGTTGTGGCAGCCTTAGGGTTGCATCAAAAACTAATCAATAGAAATGTTGATTTAAGGGACGAAGGTCCTATAATGGATATGGGCCTCATAGATCTACTAAGGCTTTCCATTTGGAATGAGTCGTATTTTCCGTCAAAGCATCATGGACTTTTAAGATATTTAGGCACAAAAAAATAAGGATATCAAAAGTTATCTAAGAATTACCAATCGTCACAATGTCGTTTTAAACCTGTGCCACATTACCTTACATCAAATGAGACACTTTCACCCAAAATATTATTTATGTACAAAGTTGTAAAGGGAATGAGGAAGAGAAATCTCAAACGAGAAGTAGGATGTGGAATACAAGAGGAGGAATGTTAGATTTAATGCAACGTAAATGAGATGTAAATGAAAATCAAAGAGAAAACAAAGCTAAAATGCAATAATTTAAAACAATGCAAGAAAGTACAACTACTATAATAAACAAAAGAACCAAAACTAAACCTAAACCCTAATCTAATTAACTAGAAGGTTAGGATTATGTAAATTCAAATTTCCATCTTGACTTGCAATCACAAATATACAAGAAATTAATACCATGATGAAAGAGTGTGCAAAAATGAAAATGTTTACCTAAATAGCCTACACAAAATTTTGAAGGTCCTTCCAACTAGCCAAAAAGTGTACAATAGAAGCTTGATCTATCTAGATTGTGATACTACCTTGTTGGATAGAATTACAAACATACTAATCCTACAAACTTATCATAAATGTACATTCATTTTCATTTTCATTCCTAGCAAGCATGAGGTAAGTTCGAAGCTTCTCATTAGTAACAGAGCTCGCTAGATAAAAATCTTCTAGAAAATGAGTGATTGGATCATGGTATCCAAAATAAACATCTTGAAAACCTTGAAATTCTTAAAATGATCTTTCAATCAACGTATTCAAATTATGGAGCGAATCTTGAGAGAAAATAATAACCTGATCTTGTTGAGAATCCTTGTCAAGGTTGTGAGGGCTTGACATAACCATTGGCAAAAGCTGAAGTGCGCCAACTTCTTGGTAAGTATCTCAATAGTGAGATGGTGAATCATAAAAACTTATGTGCTTTATGAGATCAATAAATGTGAGCTAAAAACCATCATTTGATATACTTGTGGGAAAACGATTAAATGGATGACATTTGTTAAAGCTAGTAAATCGATTAGATTTATCATTTAACACATAATATACTCCATTGTTTGAAGGTAGGGATGAATTGATTTGCGAGATCTCTTTGATGATTTGGATGAGACAATCTTCCTCCTCACATGTTGATGATAAAAAAACATTGGTTCCTACTGTCAAGTACATGAAATCATTACCTTGTACCTGATTACAAACTATACCAACAATATGAGAGCCTTGAGAATCAAATATGATTTTGGTTTAGTAAATTCAGAAACCCCATTAGGATACAAAACATAATGGAACCAAGATGGAAAAAGATTACAAACATGTGTCAAATCAGATCTAATATACATATCAACACGGGAAATAAATTTGTCAACACAAGTATTATTCTCTTCCAAATGATTCAAGCATTCATTAATACTCAAGAGGATAGATTGTGTTAGAACGAAAATGATTAGCTTCATAACGCACACAATAAATATGAGAAGTTGAGCATTCATGGGGGAGTTCAATAGGAAGAAGTATTTCGTCTTATGATAATTTCTTTCTCGATAATCAGAATGATTGGTTTCAAAGCTATGTACATTTATGAAAGATATGCACTCCAAACCTGGATTTAATACACGAGGCTTTTATGGAGATGAATTAATCAAATAAGAGGCTTCCACCCAATCAGGAACCCAATTTTGAGAGCTAAGAAAACTAACTTGAAAATACTAAAAATCCTTCAAGAGTGATCTCACATCCAATGCGATAATGTTGAGAAAGGAATTATGTGATAAAATCCATATTTGACGTAGTTTGGGGATCTCATTAAGCTCATAAGAAATTGACATAACCATCAATGAAAGTTGAAGTTCCTTGACTCCCTGAAAAGTCCCTGAACTTTCAAATGTTAAATAATTATATTTCGAAAGTTGATATAGATCATGAATTATATGTGGATGGCTAATACAAGTTATTTCAACAAGATCACTATTAATTAGATGTCAATTGTCTACATTCCTGGTTTGATCAGATTTTCAAACCTCAAAAAATAGATTAGTCAAGTCATAAGATTCTTCTAGATGTTTATCCGATGATGTGTAAATTGGAAAGCTTTCTTGAATTACCTGAATTGAAGGATTAATTCCATCCAAGGTTTGATATTGCAAGTCAATAATTACATTGGTTTCTTCCTCATCATGGATGACCTTTCCACCTTATGTCACTTCAAAATTCAGTTCATTATATTGTAAACTCGAAGAGAATAGCATATTTTCATCATCAGTTATTTCATTACATGTGGTAGGACACAAGGAGTAGTGGGTTGAGGAAGGAATTTTTGTGAGAGATTCTTCTTTGCTAAGATTGGATCCTAGCTATAAGCCTTGTTGTAACGGCCCTGGTGAAAATTCCATGTAAATAAAGTTAATAAAGGTAAAATAATAACCACGATCATGGGACACATCTTCCAAGCTCAATGCTGGGCAAAACATTCTAGTGTGGGTGTTCATTTGGTTTATTATGGCTTACAAAAGTGGAAGAGGCAATGGAAAAGGCTTTGGAAAGGCATGAGGTTATAACAACCCTAGTTAAAAATCCAAGTTAAAAAAAATATAAGACCACGGTCATGGGACACGTATTCCAATAATAATGGTGGGGAAAACATGCTAATGTGGGTGTTCATTTCGATTATTATGGCTAAGGAAATTGGCAAAGGAAATTCCAAAGGAATTTGAAAAGGAAAGAAGCATTATTTGGAATTTATTTATGAAAATAAAGGAAATTAGGAGAAAAGGAAGGTGAAATGTCATAGGATGCATGTGAGGAGGAAAATGAAAGAAAATAGAGGCCTCACTGATAAAAAAATATTTTGAGGATCAATTCATAGAACTTTTGTGAGTTCAATTTTGGAGCTGTCACTATTCTCTCTCTCTCACGCTTGGATACTTAGATTTTTCTTGGATCACATCAGCGTTGGATCAAGAAAAGTAAAGAAGGAAAAGGAAAGCAAAGATCAAGCAAGGAAGAGCAGGATCAAGCATCCACAATAGGATTATTTGCATGTATTGATTTGCGTGTGTGATTTCCTTCCTATATTTAACTTGCATGGTTATGCATGTGTGTTCTTGGTTCTCTTGTTATCATTGACATGGGTTTTGCCAGGTGTGACAATGTTTTTCAACATAGCCTTCCATTTCTGGAGAGCCATGGTGTGATGGGTTCTCATGTTTTGGTTGAGTTGGATTGTTGGATGGATTTGAAATTGCTTGAGGTGGATCTTTGAAAGAAAGAAAACGTGGCCTAGTGATTCCTAAATCAGACTGTGGATTGCGGTAAAGCCTTGGCCTAGTAACCTCTAAACAAGATTGTGGGTTTCAGTAAATTTGTGTTGCCTTCGTGGGCCTAGGAATCCTCGACCAGTGAATGGCAGGATATATAGTAAAGCCTAGAGGTGGGTACTCTCGATCATTCCTAGGAATCCTTGGCCGATGAATAGTAGGATATATGGTAATCCTAGAGGGTGGAGTCTCGATTATGGCCTAGTGATCCCTGAATCGGACTGTGGATTGTGGTAAATCTAAAGACTAGGATATAGTAAAATTTCGCACGGTGTAGGTGGACAAATCTGGTGGCATCCATGCTTGTTTGGGGCCTAGTGATCCGGTGAGGATTGTGTAAAGCTTGGTTCTATTGATGTGGGTGAGGTGGTGTAGCCTCGGGAAGCCCTAGGTGATTTTTGGTTATGATACCCACATTCATGCTTGAAATATGGCATGAGGGTGATTGGCTGAAAGCGATATTTGGTTCAACCAATCTATGGTCGGGTGGTTAATGGAATTCCCAAACCTGGTTGGCTTTTGCATTCATTAATAAGAGTTCCTTATCCTTGGTATTTCATGTGTAAATGTATTGGTTTATATGTGGATTCTATGGCTATTGTATCCTTATTATTTTTGTTGTTTATATGTTAGTTATGAGTGTGTTTTATGACAGTGATGATGTATGGCTTTCACATGTTTTGGTTTGTAAAAGAATGAATGATGAATATATGACCTAATAGATGATAATGCAGATAATGTGATAACGCATCAATGCTTCTTAGCGACTCTCATATAAGTATGAGATCCCTATGCTCAGATATGTTGTTATGACCTGTAGAAGGCATATTTGTGATTTGTTTGACGAAATTCCTGTCATGGCTAGTAGGAGTCCAGTCAAGTCCTTTTTCAATTATTTACATTTGTATCATTGTTTCAATGTTACTTTTCATTTTTGGAAGTTCCATGAATTTTTGGGCAATGGTCTGAGACCTGGCCCTGAAAAAGTGGCACAGAATCTGGGGTTGTTGGCTCTAAACTAGCTGAAAAAGACCTCAGTCGCTTGCATGCCCATGCTATGAGAGTGATTAGAAGGTCCTAGTCACATGCATGCCCATGTCATGGGAGTGATTGAGGCCCTATGTTAGTAAAATGTTAAGTTGTCTCAGGGGTTGGTCACCTAGAAAGTTTGGTTGGTTTTTGGAGGTTTTGTAGCGTGTGTGTAAGCTTAGTTTGGTTTTGTTTTGCCAATCCCACTTCCTTAATTGTACATGGGGAGTTGAATCATATCATAATATCCTCTCATCACATTTTTATTCCAACGAACCGGTTAACTTGGGTAAATGTGGGAGGAGGGTGTTACAGAGGCATTAATTGGCATTTATATATGAAAATAGTGGAAATTAGGAGAAAAGGAAGGTGAAAGGTTGCTAGTTTCATGTGAGGAGGAAAATGAAGTAAAATAATGGAAATTTGAAGAAAATAGAGGCCTCATTAATAAAAAAGCTTATGAAGAGTAGTTGGTACCTTTTGTCAATTTTACCTTTCTGTTAGTTTAGTTTTGGAGCTCTCTCCCTCTATTCTCTCTCTCACGCTCTAGGACACTTAGAGTTTTCTTGGAGCACTTCAGCATTGGATCAAGGAAATAAAAGGAAGGCCCAAGAAGGAAAAGGAAAAAAAAGGATCAAGGAAGGAATAACAGGATCAAGTAGCTATAATGTGATTATTTGCAGGTATCAATTTGCATGTATGATTTCCTTGCTAGTTTGGTCATGCATGGTTATGAAAGTGTGTTCTTAGTTCTCTTGTTGTCATTGGCATAGTTTTTTCCAGGTGTGATAGTATTCTTTAGCCTTGACTTTCCATTTTCGGATAGCCATGGTATGATGGGTTCTCATGTTTTTGGTTGAGCTGGATTGTTGGATGGATTCAAAATTGAGTGGGGTGGTCTCTGAAAGAAAGAACACATGGCTCAGTGATCCTTTATTAGGACTATGGATTGAAGTAAATCCTTGGCCTAGTAACCCCTGAATTGGACTGTGGGTTGCGGTAAAGCCCTATTTTTTTTACCTCAATGGACCTAGGAATCCTCGACCGATGAATGGCAGGATATACGGTAAAGCCTACAGGTGGGTGCCCTCAATCAGGCCTTGGAATACTTGGTCAGTGAATGGCAGGATATACGGTAAATCCTGAAGGGTGGATTCTTGATTAGGCCTAGGAATCTTTGACCGTTGTATGTCAGGATGTACAGTAAAGTCTTGAGACTAGGAGACAGGAAAATTCCTCACGGTGTAGGTGGAGAAATTAGGTGGCATCCATGATTGTTTAGGGCCTAGGGATTCGATGTGGATTATGGTAAAACCTAGTTATATTGATGAGGGTGAGGTGGTTTAGCCTCGAGAATCCCTGGTTGATTTTGGTTATGAGTCCCACGTTCATGCTTGGAATATGGCATGGGGGTGATTGGATGAAAGAAATGTTTGGTTTAGCCAATCTGTGGTCGCGTGGTTCATGGAAGTCCTATACCTGGTTGGGTTTTTCACTCTTTAATAAGAGCTCATTCTCCTTCGTATTTCATGTGTAAATGTACTAGTTTATATGTGGACTTTATGGTTGTTGTATCATTTTCATTTATGTTGTCTATATGTTGGTTATGAGTATGTTTTATGATAGTGATGATGTATGGATCTCAACATGTTTTGATTTGTAAATGAATGTTTAATGAATATATGACATAATAGATGATAATGTAGCTAATGTGATAAGGCATCAATGCTTCTTAGCAATTCTTAGATAAGTATGAGACCCCTATGCTCAGATATGTTGTTATGACCTGTAGAATGCATATTTGTGACATGTTTGTTGAAATGCATGTCATGGCTAGTAGGGGTTTAATCAATTCATTGATCAAGTATTTTAATTAATATAATTTTTTCGATGTTACATTTCATTTTAGGAATTTTCATGAAGTTTCGGGAAATGGCTTGAGACCTGGCCCCGAAAAAGTGCAACAAAATCTGAGGTCACAAGCTTAGAACTAGCTGAAAAATTTCCCATTCATTGGCATGCCCTTGTTGTGGGAGCGACTAGAGGGTACCACTCACATGCATTCCTATTTCATTAGAGTGACTGAGGCTCTAGGTCAGTAAATTGTCAAGTTACCTCAGGGGTTGATCACCCAGAAGGGTTGGTTAGCTCTTGAAGGTTCTGTAACATGTGTAGAAGGTCATAATTGTTGTGTGTTATCAATTCCACTTCCTTAATTGTACATGGGAAGTTGAATCAACTCATAGTATCCTCTCATCACATGTTTACCCCAACGGACCATTTAACTTGGGTAAATGTGGGAGGAGGGCAGTTACACTTGCATATCCAAGTCTTCTTGAGAAATCAAGAGATCGATTGATGTTTCTAGGCATTCGTCACCATATATCATAATAGATTAATTGTCATAAGGATGATGGTTTCCTAAGCCTTTATCTTGGTTAAGATATTTGGTTTCATTTGACTTATTATCAAGATCAAAGATTATTTATCAGTAAAGAATGTAGGAACATCATCTTAACATAGAGGAATTTGAAAGAGGCAAGAAAAATGGAATGTGTCTTTATCCTTATGCACATCTACCTACAAAGTGTAACCACCTTGTACCTGATCACCACTTGAACCAGAAAATTGAAAATCAAAATTATTTGAAGTAATTGTTGGTGGAGTGGATTAATCAAACGAACCAAGGTACCAGGAGCCATGAGGTGTAAATGATAGGGGATGAAAGGTATCCCTTGAAGAATCAATGTTATAAATCAATTCAAATTCATGGTTTAACTTTTGCTCTTTAAATTCATCTCAAGGAATCAAGGGATCAGTGTTCACCTCATGCTCCATGAATTTATTAGAATATACAAATTTCTCCTGGAAAAACTCTTGATCATGGAAATAAAACGAAGGTGGAAGAAGTGGATCAATAGTTTTATTTTCAAATTTCCCAACCCCAACGTCGGCACAAGAGACCACTTTATTTGGTAATAAGAAGGAGGAAGATAAAGGATAAAAGTGGTAGAAGGTTCATCCTCTAAGTGTTGAGGGGCCTCATGACTGAGAGAGGTTAGGCATTAGAGAAATTATGAGGTCTAAAATGGGAATCCTAAGGAATATTAGAGAATAATGGTGGAAATAATAAAATAAGATTAGATCACCTCGTCAAGTTTTGAAGGAAAAAAAAAGAAAAAAACTATTTTTTCAACTCGTATTTTCATCTTCTCTCCATATGATTTTACTCAAATTTCGAGTGAGAACACTCGTTGGATGCAAAATATAATTTTTCATCCAAGGTGTACCCATGTTGCATACTTTCGATGGACCCTACTACATGAAAAATTTGAAATACATGAAAAAACGTGATTGCAATCACATTTTTCATGTAGAAGGGTTCATTGAAAGTATGCAACATGGGTAGTCCTTGGATGGAAAATTAAATTATGCAACCAATGCGTGATCCCTTTTGAAATTTGAGTAAAATTGTAGGGAGACAAGTTGAAAAAAATAGTTTTTTCTATTTTTTTTTTAGTTTCTTTTATCTTTTACCATTTTACTCCAAAAATAGTGAATCATCCTCCATGTTTGACATCATGATATTGAATCCTATTAGTTCTTATAAAGTTGACTTTTGTCGTACATTTTTGTTGTGAGGCTCATTTTTTACCTCAAAATTTCTCTAACGTAAAACAAAATATGGGATAAGATTAGTTTGATTTGTAATTTGGAGATTACCATAATTATAAGAAGACCAATTGTCAACAGGGAATTCAAATTCAAATTATTTCGGAAATATTCAAACAAAATGCTGAAAATTTTCACCCATGAAATCCCAATCCACATCCTCTTTAGAAAATTCATAACAAAGTTGAATTATATCAACAAAATCCTCTAATGATTCGTCGGGTTTCATTCTAAGTTGATTGATCATTTTGTATACATCTTGATAATCGTACCTATTAAAAGCTTCACGAAGATCCTTAATGAGTTGCTCAAACAAATGGATAGAAGTGGTTGGTAAACAACCTAGCAATAACAAATTTACAATGTATTCCATTATAATTATAGAATTGAATAAATTGAAACATATGTCTAAGTACAGTTGTTCGACCCTCATCATTAAACTTCAAATGTGACAAGTTATGGATTATTTCCATGAGGATTGTAAGATTTTCTATTTTCAAAAAACATCATGGGATTAAGATTTGGGAGGAAGTAATTTTTAGATGGAATATTTAAACTGGACTCCATGGACTTAGCTTTTCATATGCTCTTCTTCTAGCACCAAAATGTTGATGGTGTTGGAAGTTTGCTAACACAAGGGGCTCTCCCTGGTATGAAGTCACCATTAGACCTCAACTGTTTGGGATATGAGCCCCATTTGGGAAATCATCGTGGCTATTGTTATAATGATCTTAAATATTTTCCTGGGCTGAAATCCACAACATAAGAGAGCTTGCACATAGCCTTTGAGACAAGAAAGTAAGTTAGCTTTGTGAAACATAAAGTTGAAATGTGTATAAAGTACTTTCATGGATGGATAAAGAAAGAGTGAGCCTCTAGAATAAAAGTAATAATACCACTCTAATAAATACACACACATACATGGAAAGAATTGTTAATTAATCTACAAAATAGTTTGCAAAGTAATAATGATCATGAAATAAAGTAAGCATGCACAATTCAATTAAGATGTATACCAAAACCAATGAAATATTTCATTTTCTTTAGTATATATGAACATAAACATACATCGCAAACATGAAATAATAGTCTTACAACATTCAATATACATGCATGAAAGTACGCCAGACTTTGAGAGCTTCAAAATATTAAGTGAAAGTGCCAAGATATACAATTACAATGATGCATCACTAGCCCCAATTGTGTAACATGAAGCCACCACTTGATCCTCAAAAGAATGCTCTCTCTCTCATATGCTAAGCTTAAGAAGCCAAGGCTAAAAAGTCGTTTACTTGAGTTATGAGGGTTTATTTATAACAAATGAGGTGACCTTTCACCTCCCATGTGACTCTTGACCTCCCTCGTGACTTTTGAGCTCCTACAAGACCTTTGGACTTCCGTGTGACTTTTCACATTCCATGTGTGACCTTTGGGCTTCCAGACATTTTACATTCTCTAATTTCAAAATTACAAAATTAAATTCCACCAAAATTGTGGCAAAAATACATGGAACAAAATAAAATTCTTGTGTTCACATTTTGAGAAGTTAATTTGGCGAATGTGACATGAAACTTCATTGTACTGTGTTGATACCAAGTTCTATTATTTGACGTATGTCTTCAACTCTTTATGATATGCTTGGAATGAACTTCATCTTCACCCGCCAAAGGGTCTATATATAGTATTGGGGCCTTATAAGTCATCTTGGGTCACCATCTATCTGTCATAGTCCAAAATTACTTTAACTCATGCATGATAGTATTCTTGTGTCTCATCTCTAAAAGTGTCTTCTTGAAGCCTCTTCTTTATGAACTCCTTGAATATCATCTTCCATGTTAAGATGGTAGACTAATCTGCATTAGATAAATAGTACTTGAAAATGAAATTTACTCATGGAAAGACAATATCAGTCCCAAAACCACCTATTCTATCTTTTTTTCTCATCCATGATGCAAATTGGGATGGGATCGCGTGCTAGTACTAAAAGAGGAGATTTCTTAGGCCCATGGCACAAGTTTAGGAGGAAAAGGTTGGGACCCCAGGCACTGGAAGTGTGTACTCTGCTAGGGCATGAGAGAGGGACAATCTTAGGCATAGAGTGCAAATCTTGGAGATAGTGGCTCAAGGCTTGAGCAGTAAAGATGTGCAATGCACTATGACTGAGAAGGAGTCTCTTGGTTGAGCACAGGTCACAATTGAAAGCGCCGAGGGATGACCTTACTATCCACTGGAAGTGCATTATGTTCTCCACAAGACATTGATATCAAGGCTTAGAAAAGAGCACAGGTGTAAGGAACAAGAGGTTGGGTGACTGTACTCTGGAGATGCACTATGCACTCATGAATGGATTTGACCTCAGGATGGCCGCTAGTCATAAGTATATGAGACAAGAGTCTCACAACCGAGGCTTGGAAGTGCATTATGCACTCATCACTTGTTTAAAATTTCAATATGTTCATATCTTATGCGAGATGTGAAGACAAGGGAAAACCCCAAAATTGACTAAGTGTGAGATCAGTTGAGTGAAGAAGAGAGAAAGCAAATACATAAGATGATCATGCACAAAAATATACTCAAAATCATGACGATAATATGCATAGTTCCCAAAACCAACATTTACACACTAAAATGACAACAAAACGACATTAATCTCCAAGTGTGATAGTTAGGGCACAAGTCTTTGAGAGATAAGTGTTGATTGTAACTAGAAAGTGTGTTAGGACTGTCAAACAAAGGTGTTCTTGAATGAGAAGAGAACTTACTTTTCAAGGATAAGTGTGTAATTACTTAGAGACCTTTTGAAAATGAACTCGACTATCTTGAGACACCAAAAGCATCATGCAAGAAAGTAAGCGACACATGGAAGAGAAAAAATTCAAAGTGCCACTGTTGAGAAACTTACCTCGAAGGAGGGTGCACTTGTGAAAAAGAGTGAAGGATGACCCTTACACTCCAAAAAAACGCAGAGCTCAAAAGCGAAATATAAGAGTGTGAAATTAGCTCTTAGGTGATCCCTTTCTATAAGAAGAGAACAAGCATGGTCAGTTTAGTTTTTATAAGTGCACCTATCAAATGTCACAAAATCAAGAGGTAAGAATGTGATAGCTACCACTAGAGAGTGTGATAGAACTACCTTGAGAAAGTGTGCTTTCCCTGTTAGTATGAATTGCGCTTATTCTGTCTCAAGAAAGTGCACTGGAACTATCTCTAGGATGTGCGCTAGGAACTTCTTGTAGCGAAAACTCAACCCCCCCTGAACGCCCCCCCTCCCTTTTTTGACCTATTTATTTCAAATAATGGGGACCCTTTCCATAAATTTTTGGCTAAATCACCTTTTTAATATTTTTCATTTAGTTAAGTGTCCTAGAATTTTGCCAGATTTTTATTTTCTACGGATTTTTATATTGATTGCTTTATTAAATTTTGCTTTTCACAATATTTCCATTGGTTCTCATTTCATCTCATTTGGTTACATGGTTTGCAAATGGTGCTTCGCCGAAGTTTGATGATTTTTACCACTAGGGCTAAAAAATATATGAAGTGTATATTATATTAAGTCTTGTAAATAAATTAATAATTGATTGTAAATATTGATTTTTATTTATTTTTCTAACAGTCATACAAAATTACCGCAACCAAATTGTAGAACGATTAAAGAGATATATTTCAGATCTCGAAAGTTAATATAAATTGCAATTCTTAATACTCCTGAAATCCCGAAATTTTTCATTCTCCAAAGTGGCTGTAATTTTTAAGGTTAGGATTTTTATTTCCAAGTGGCAATAATTTATGGATGGGACCCACTCCACATAGGCTCCACTTCACCTTATACCCCCCCACTCCAATCATTCATTGCACACATCATAATATCAGAACCCATATATCGGAGTTGCACCTTTAAAAAATTACGATAAAAATAAACCCCAATAAGCCCTCACTCATAAATTCAAAGCTCCATCAGAACTTTATTATATCATAACTTCTCTTCTGAGAAAGTTACAATAAAGCGCGTCTCTGATATGACTTCCTCGATGATCGCTTTATTAATATAATCACATTAAAGGGGTTGTTACCAAGGTTTATTACCAAGGTTTATTACAAGTCTCGTGTGCCTTTATATATAAATGAATATAATAATCCACTGGATCCACAACGATCACTTATTATATCAGCGTTTTCATTATCGAAATTTTTATTATGTGACACCTTCAATATCCCACACCTTTGATACCTTCGATATTTCCACTAAAGCTCTTTATTAGAACTTTTTTTATCGGAAGCATGTTCCCAAAACCCCCGAAATGATTCCCTTGATATGTCACTTCCAATATGACTTACTCTCCAATACTTCCGATATCTGATGGCTCTATTCCTCCGATCTGTGATGTTTCACTTCACCTCCAATGTCCCTCGTAGCTTCGATGGACTTTATAAAATGTTGATTTGTATATTAAAGTTTGTATAAATGTTTCTTAACACATGGAGACTTGATTTCATATTTGTTATGTAATTGTCTGAATATAATATTATGATAATGTTAAATAATATATTTTATTAATATAATATTTAATAAATTAATTTCTAATTAATATTTTATTTTGTAAATAATTTAATACATATGAGAATTATATTGGATTTTATAATTAATTCAACCTCTTTTTTAGTTTGTAATTTAATTTAATGTCTTTAAATAAAATGTATATAGTTAATTTAACGAATTGTAATTAATTAGTTATTAATTAATTTTAATTGTATGTTTAATTAGAATTAGAACATTTAATTATAATTTTGGATTTTAGGTGAGGCATGACATTTTCCAGAATTCAGATTATTTTGTCACTTTATCTTTGGAAAGACATATCTTGAGATTTACTCAACCAAATTAAGCCCACAATAGCTCCTTGGAAAGATAAGACATAGGAGGACAATCTAGGTTGGTTAATTTTAGAAAATATCATAATTTAATAACCCAGAAATCCAACGGAAAGAAAAGTGACGAATTTGAAACAAAATTAATTTTTATGTTGATTTGGTCAAATTCTACTAGCTTTGGAAAATTGTTGTTACTTAATCCTCTTCCAGCTTTACTCAAAAACAAATCAGAGTCAACAAAATAAATGGCATATTGATTTTTTTTGGATTTTAATTTATTTTAATTTTATTTTTTTAACAATTTGTTGAGAATAGATTTTTGTTCACCAAATTTGTTTTAATTTTTGAATTTCAATTGGTTGTGGCAGGGGAACACTTGAGGAGATGGGGAAGAAAATATTTTGACCAATAAAATTGCTCCAACAAAAGAGGAAATAAAATTTTGGCCAATCAATTTATTGAAGCAAATTTATTTTCCAACAGTTCTCATTTTAATTCTCTTTTGTAATTATAAATTGGACTTTTGTTGAATTGAGAATGGATTCTCTCTTTTGCACTTTTGTAATTCTTAAAGCACTATTGTAATAGGGGTTTCATGTTGTAGGTAGGGAGGATCAATCTTAGATCTGAGAATAATTGGTATTTGTCTTTTTTCAAATCTGAACTTTGTATTATAGGCAAAACATACACTATTGCAGTTTTTCCTTTTAATAGCAAAGCTTTCAATTTGAAAGGGATTGTTGGAGGTTTGTTCAGGGAGAAGAGCAATAGACCAGGTTTCATTAGTTTGTAATTTGAATACTTTTATTTAATTGCAAATTTCATATGTAATGGTGGATATGTGTAAAATTTTCTCATGTTATGCATACATGTTTGATATGAGGATAAATATATTTTGGATTAGTTATTTAATTCATAGTCACATAGATCTGTTATTAATTTCTCTTGGATCAAATATTTAAATTAGATTTATAAGTACTATTTACTTAGAAAATTTTCATAAAAAATCGATTTAATTACTATTGAAATTATGAGAACTTTTTCTTGGTTTTGATAGTCAATTATTCATTCTTAAATGATCGGCAAATTGGAAAATGGGGGTCTAAAACCTTCCGGAAGCATTTTGAGTCATCAAATTTATTTTTGGGGAATAAAAATGTTTTTATTTAGCACCACCTTTTATTCTTATTCTACACACATATACATTTCCAACGACACAAGAATCACCTCAATCGAAGTATATATGCAAACATTATGCCACTTGGAAGTTAGCCTTTTTACTTTGGCCACCATAATTTGAGAGAATGCCACTTTAGCCCCCACTATTCATGGAAAATGGGCTAGACACATTATCATTATGGAGAATACTCTATAAGATTCCATATTGTAACTATGGCTAAGAGTTGAAGGAGTCATACCTAACCACTAGTAGGCTATCGGGTTGTGTTATAATCGGGCCATTGGGAGGAAAAGGGGTTTTATTCATTTCTAGTGCATTTTATTCCATAGACGAACGCGGTAGCTAAGACGGATAAAGAGAGAGCACATAAAGAGGATTTATGCATTGTACTAGCCCACGGGTAACAAGCCTTACCTCTTTGTACTTTTAGCTAGGTTTTCTTTTGAAAGGGTTTCCTAGGATATATCTTGCGCCAATCGTGATTTGTGAGTTTTATTTTGCTGTTATCTATTTTATGAAAAATTATAATTTGCATGCACATGAAGTTAATAGTAATTTTTAGATTTAGAAATATAAAGAGAAATAAACCTTCATATTGTAGATTTTAGATTTTTAAATTTAATTTATCAGATCTATTGTGACGAATTGTACAGTGGAATATCCACAGTAGTGTATGGATCATATTGGTATCATAGTATATTTTTTTCGTATATTGTGGATATTTGTGGCAAATCTAAATCAACTAATCCAAAATTCATAAAGCCTAGTTGTAATGCAATGAATATGTGAATAACCATCCTAATCCTGTAGAAAAAAGGTTTTCATTGATGGAAGCACAAATTGCATATATAATTTGTAACGTGAATCTCCTCATGGTGGATTTAACCATTGAATTTTCGTATTCAGATAAGATGGGGGTTCTAATTTAGAGGTATGATCAAAGGGGAGATCAAGAAATTGAAAAAAAACAAAGAACAAGCCGAAGAAAGGACCGAAAAAAGGATTAACTAAGTTTGAGTGTCGTGAACCATTCACAGTCTGTTAGGCCCCTATACTACTAGTGTAACCCCTTATCGTTATTAGTACAACCCCTTTATTATATTGTTGTATCCATGTAGTCCTGATATTGTTATTATTGTGCCCCATGGAAGCCCACTATTGTTATCATTGTGCCCTTACATTATTATTGTTATGTTGACTTTGATTATATTATGACCCCTTAGACTCCTATATATAGAAATGAGGTCTTGTCATTTGTATTATCCAAGAATTGTTCATTTGTGTAATGTAAAAGAAGTTTCCCCCTCAAAGAGGCTGAATTCTAAGGCGTTGATCTCTCTTTTCTATCTTTTTGTGAGCTGGTTTCATAACATTTTGGTATCAGAGCTGTGGATTCTAGGGTTTCGTTGCTTCAAATAGGTCATCATGGATTTTCGTATAATTTTTTTTTTTTTTTTTTTTTTTTTTTTAGTTTGCGCCATTTCAGACGTTTAAAAAAACCCCATTTGAGAAGAAATCGTGTTGAACCTTGGGTCCGAATTTCAGAGCTTGTATCACTATATTTTCAGAGATATGATCTAAGGAAGTTAGGGTTTTTGCAAGCTCCACAATTTAAGCTAAAACAGGTCATCGTGGGATTTTCGATATAACTATTTCGCTACAAAGTTTCAGAAGCTAAGAAAAATCCCATTTGAGAAGAAATCGATCTAAACCTTTGCTCTAAATTTCAGATCCTGTCTCGCTATATCTTCGGAGATATAGTATGAGGAAGTTAGGGTTTTTGCAGACTCCCAAAATTACATTCCAAACAAGCCACCTTGGGAAAATTGTCATAACTGTCTCTCTGAGCATCAGATTGAAATTTCGTAAGAAGTTACAGAAAGAGGACGGACTGTAGTTTCTTGTACACATTTTTCAGATCCAAAGGTTAAAATAGGACACGTGGCACTTCATACAAGGTTGCTTTTCTGAAAAGGTATATAATCAGGGCATCTTGGGAGATTGTGCATAACTCTTTCTTAGAGAATCCAATTTCGATCAGACTGGTGGCATTGGTAAGAGGACATAGAGGGCTACTGTAGGTCACAATTTCAGAGCTAGAAGAGCTGAAATTATAGAGTTATAGTCGTTTCAAGATCGAGCTCCTAAAATCAAGAAAATGCGATATGAGGTAGTTTGATGGCAAGGATCTGGTAAATTGGATACTACAGATGGAGCAATATTTCGATCTACATGAGGTGCAACTATTACAAAAGGTACGTATTGCATCTTCATATTTAGAACTAGATCAATTTTTATGGTATAAAGGGCTTTGTTCTCGTAAACCACTTGTTACGTGGTCAATTTTCATGGATGAGGATACAAAGAGAAACTCCTTCTTTAGCCAATTGATAAATCTCAAACAAAGGAAGGTATGAATGGAAGAATGGCGAAGCAGGTTGGGAACTCATTCAAAAGTTGTTGAATATCCTAGTTCCAACAATATTGCCAAAACTTGACAAGGAAGGAAAAAGCATATTGGAACCTGGAGCATTTACAGAACCAATAATTCAACAACTGCGAAATCGATCAATTTCAAAGCATCTCATCAAGTGGAAGAACTTACATGTTGAAGATTTCACATGGAAGGACAAGAATTTTATACAGAAGCATCAAGAACTACTCAAGCATTGAGGACGACACTTTTTGAAGGAAAGGGGCATGTTAGGCCCCTATAATACTAGTGTAACCCCTTATTGTTATTAGTACAACCCCTTATTATATTATTGTACCCATGTAGTCCCCATATTGTTATTATTGTGCCCCATAGAAGCCCAATATTGTTATTATGCCCTTACATTATTATTGTTATGTCGGCTCTGATTATATTATGACCCCTTAGACTCCTATATATAGAAAGGAGGTCTTGTCATTTGTATCATCCAAGAATTGTTCATTTGTGTAATGTAAAGGAGGTTGCCCCCTCGAAGAGGCTGAATTCTAAGACGTTGATCTCTCTTTTCTATCTTTTTGTGAGCTGGTTTCATAACATAGTCCCTATTCAAAATGAAAGTGAAAGTTGATATCAAGTCATACCAAGGTGATATTAATTCTCTAAAGATAACCCTCTTGTTGTAGCAATTAGAATTTTATTTCAATGTTCATCATATAGAGGAAGAAAAAAATATTTTATTTGCACAACTGAAATTAGAGGGCAATGCACTGACCTAGTGGGAAAGCCACGCAGAGACATTAAAGTTGGAGGGAGATCCTCCAACGACTAAATGAGAGTACTTTATAACCATCATAAAGTTAAAAATTACTGTATCGGGTATGTAAAGGACCAATGGATATGATGGCTCTACTTCACATAGAGGTGGAGGCAGAGCATATAGGAGTACACCACAGAGTTTAGAAAGACGGCCATAATGTTGAGTATCTCCGCAAGGAACCTAGATGTACTTCTCACATATTTGGGGGTTATACACAAACATCTACAAAAGTGAGTGATATGGTTTAAGCCCATATCAGTGGGCGAGGCTAGTGTATAGGCACAATACTTAGAGAACATCAGATAAAAAAAGGCTAATTAAGTGGAATGAAGCAGAGGGAGCACCAAGATGCTTCTAAGGATGGGAAGAAGAAGTAGAAAGAAAGAAAATATAAAAAGACGATAGCCATATCACACCAGTGCAAGGATTATATTTACGATCATACATAAGTGAAGTGCTAGAAGTTGCATCTGCAGCTTAACCTGAAGAACAAAAAGAAACATAATAGGAAGAAGAATCTTGTGGCCATTAATTCGAAAAACTAGGTTGAAAACATCTTGGACATGGATGAGAGGATAGTCTATATGTAAGTGCAAAAGCAGGTGAATTTGAGTATCCTTCAACAACAAGAATATAAAGATACAAGTCAAGAAGACAAAATAATGCTCTGTTTGACTAAGTATCACAAAAGAATCTCAATGCAACAAAGATGGTAAACAAATTGGGATTGGAAGTTCACAATCATCCATGTTAATATCCATTGGGATGGGTAAATAAGGATGCATATTTAAAGATAACACAATAGTGCAAAATTATATTTTTTTATCATTGATGATTTTATTGATGAAGTAGAACTAGATGTAGTTCCTCTTAATGTATGTGGAATGGTGTTTGGAAGTCCCTATATGTACATGAAAAATGCAATATTCATGCGAAGATTCAACCAATACTAGCTCATCAAGGATGAAAAATAATTCACCAAGCGCATGAAAGAAAGTAAAAAAATTGGTTGGTAAGTTCCAACCAAGCCAAGAAACTAATCATTTATAGCAAGAAGTATGTTCTATTATGTTGAAAAATGCGACAAGAAATTCTCAATTTGATTTTTCCTTGATTGAAATTGAGAAATTTTGGATTTTCACATCAGCATATAACTTGGATGATGTTAACATGTGTGACATGGCTTGTGTCACCCATTTTACTCAGTGAATTTGAGTTGGAGGAGTTAGAGTTCAGTTATGCATGTGTGATTCTAATTTGTAGCAGTCAAGGTCAATTATCTAAGGTGGTTTTTAGTTAAACTAGTTTCAACTTTTGGAGGAACTAGTGGGAGGCTAGTTAAGCAGTGGGACTTCAGTAAAACTCATTGATCATCCAGTGAATTGATCAATAAACCCAAAATAGCTAGTGCATGTAGAGACTTTGAGTTCCCCAGTTGAGATGGAGATTCCAAGGCAGTGTAACATTAGTTTTATACTAGCCTTGAGCGTACAGGTGTTGCATGAAGTTAGATGATAAGCCTAAAGATTTGGGCTCAAGGATCAAGGCCGAAGGAAGACGTGAAAATGACCAAAAAAGGTCAACAAATACTCGTTTGGTGAAGTGATGGTTGAAGACCAAAGGTCAAGGACCAAGGCCAAAGGTCAAAGATCGAAGGTCGAAGGTCGAAGGCCAAGGATCAAGGTCGATGGGCCGAAGGGTCATGTGAACTTTCTCATGTGCAATTTGCACTTGACAACACTTGAACATGACCCAAAGTTCACATGATCCTTCGGCCCATCGACCTTGATCCTTGGCCTTCGACCTTCGACCTTCGATCTTCGATCTTTGGCCTTGATCCTTGACCTTTGGTCTTCAACCATCGCTTCACCAAACGGGTATTTGTTGACCTTTTTTGTTCATTTTCACGTCTTCCTTCGACCTTGATCCTTGAGCCCATTTAGGCTTCTTGAGCCTTCAGCCTTCCTTTTGGGCCTCGATTGGGGCCCCCTTTTATTTTCGTTGAAAAACGAGATCGACTTCATGAGTGGGTATGTACTTTTTAAGCAATTGAATTGAGAGAATTTCTTAAATAATAAGGGCTAATTCCTTAAGGAAGAGTGCAAGGAAAAAGGAGCTCAAGATGGAGGAAAACTTGACTAAGCCTAGGTCAGAGGCCTTCAATGAATGGAGAGATAGGTTGTGCACTTGTAGGGTGAGCTTAGTTGACCAAATAAATTGTAATACATATATATTTCATTTGATTAATGCAAGAGACATTGGGTTTTTTAATAGATTTCTTTCCCCATATAAAAATATTTATTGCATGTGTGTTATTTCTTCTTGCATGTTTAAGATTTTTGTTCTAAATTTTAAACTAATGTTTGCAGAGTAGTAGTGTGGGTTTGTGTCTTGTGATTTTTATTAAAACTTCATGAAAAGTTGCAAATCTACAACCTAATTTCTACATACTATTTTTAAGATAAAATCAATTTGTAGAGGAGTTAGTAAGAGGAAGTCCATCTCTGGAGGGGTGTACTAAGACACATAAATAGAAATTGTAAGAGTTGATACAAACATACAAGGATGTGTTCTAGGATCCTAAAGGGCTACCACCCAAGAGGAAAGTGGAGCACAAGATCCACCAGTTGTTGGAATTTGTTGACAGTGCTAGACTTGCTAAAATTCACGCTGATATGTGGTCCCAATTATACCTCACACCATTTGGGATAGGAGCCCCATCTAGAATATGGATCGGCTGTCGATTTCTTAAAGATTTTTCCTTCACTCTAACTATGAGTAAGAGAGAGGAACGCATGTGTTCCTTCAAAAAGCAAGTGTGTCTGGTGAGTGTTTGTTTATAGGTGTGTCAAGGTTCTTATACTGTGGAGGGAGAGAGAAGGTGAGCCTCTAAGAGAGAGGTAATAGTACCACCCTAGCAGAGACACACATGAACATAAAGGGCTCTTCTAACATCCAGTGGAATATTCCACAAATATGTGATGGTCATTACAACCAATACAACACATTCTCAATACGAGAACACTAAAATAACTAAAATAGTTTAACTACTTTAGTACAAGTGAAAACAAACATGAATCATAAATATTCACATAACAGTATTACAAACATTCATAATCCATGCATGAAGAATGTGTTGGCCATCAGGCTTCATATATTAAGTAAAAGTCCCAAGACACATGTATACATCAAACACCACGAGCTCCAATAGTGGAGTGTTAGAGCCACCACTTACTTCTCCAAAGAACTGGCTTGTCTCTCTAATGCCTTGCAGGAGGGGCGAAGGTGAAAATTCCTTTGCTCATACAATGAGGGTGTATATATAACCAATGGGGTGATGTTTCACCTCCCTTGTGACTCTTTGACTACCCTCGTGATTGTTTTACTTCCTATGAATTTTCAACTTTACATGACTCTTCACCTTCTGTACATGTCCTTTGGACTTCCACTTTACAAAACATTTTCTAATAGTAAATTACATAAACCACAATAATGATGTGGCATATGACGGCTAATGACATGACATCGCTGACATGGACTTCTTGATGAAATGGAAATTTCAATCCATTCTTGTTTCTCCTTGTTATGTGCCTTCTTGGGAATGCTCTTGTATCCACCTCCATATGGCTTAGAGTTAAGGAGTCTTCAGTGATATCAAGTCTTGCCTTGTGATCACAAACTGATGTCTCTTTGCTTTCTCTTGATTGATCAACTTTCATAATCAACTACAAAGATGTATTTCAACATGTTTCCCTTCATCATCATGTCATGGTATGATAAAGTACTTGAATCTAAAATTCACTCATGACAAGATGACATCAATCCGATAAACCCCTAGTCTAAGATGTTGCATATTGCTCCACTAATTGAGCCAGAAATGGGTTACAGGCTAGGGGAGAGGCTCAGTGACTGCAAAATTGCATAGATCAGGAGCTCAAGGGTTGGGATTGAGGTTTGTGACTCTACAATTTGCAACTAAGGCTAAGCTGGAGGGATGAATTGCATAGTTTTGGAGGCCAAGGTTCGGGCTTGAGCACTGAAACTGTGCAGTGCGCAGTCCTGGGAGGCAATAACTCTTCATTTCGTAGTGTCAGGAGGCAGGGTTTCATGTAAAGGGATGAGACTACGTAATATGCAGTTTATGAAGGTTGGATGAGGCTAAGTTGCTTGGTCAGAGAGCTTTCAAAATTTGACTAAGTGTGGGATCGATGAAGTTGATGTGAAAAATAATAAGACTTGAATGTGATCACACACTTAGAACACTTGACGACAAAACAACATAGATTATCCAAGACACATGAATGACATAATTCCCTCAGTGTGACAACTTTGCAACGATCCACGGTAAGTGCGACACTAAAGATAAATTTTGTGATGACCGTGACGACACTTATGCGATAGTGTTTACAACTTAGGAAATGAGTGTGACAGATGTTTACATTGTAATCTCAACTCATTTACACAAATTTAACCTCTTGAAACCAACAAAACAAGCTCACATATATTTTGTGACACTTACCATGTGAAAAGACAATTTTTTTTATCTTCTTGCAAGAGGGACCAAAAAAATTAAAGAAAACACATACAATGGATTTCAATGTTTCGAAGACAATATACATGACCAGGGTAGGCTCCAAAATTTTGGAGGGTGTTGTGGTAGCGACAACACTTGGTGACACACTGGTAGAACTCCAGCTTCTTTGTCTTGGTTGATTCTTATGTGCAGGGTCTTGGTCCTTCAGGGAGTGTTGATTCATCATGCAGATTACTTTGGATTCCCCACTTATTCCATGAATAAACATGGTCCCATTTGTGCCCTCTTGGTTTGAACACAATCATAAAATTCAGTGATATCACAATGTTTCGAATTGGAAAGGGTAGTGTATTTTATGAGCTTTATATTTTCAGAGTATAGTTTTTCATTTTTGGTGTTTATCCATTGCTAGCAGGCCTAGACAGTACCCTAGTATAGTCACTACAGGAACACAAAAATTTCTTTGTTTCCAGTGAGCCTGGACACTACCCTGGTGGAGTTTCTTGCTTCACCTCTCTGCGCAGGAAACATTTCTCTTCTTTCACCTTTATTTATATATTAAAAAGGACTATGCATAGGAACTTATTCATTTTATGGGTGGAAGAGGGATCCTGACTTATTGAGAGAAAAAGAGGTTATTCCTTCAGAGAAGCATATAGAGACCTCTGATTTAGGTTTTCTTGTTTGAGATTTTCCCCTTTTCCTCCTCTACTAATTGGATAAGCGTGAAAACACTAAGAGATAATGAATCGAGGATGGGCCTAAGGTTTCTAGAATAGACACGGGTATCATGGTTCGACACAAAACTCTCCTTACAGATGGATCATATTTTCCGTTAGAACATCATCGACCAAAAGATATAACCAACACAAAGAAGGAGGACAAAAGTTTAGCCAAATTTTGTAGTGTCACAAGATTCTTTTCAACTCATCCACACACAAAGAAGTCTAAAAACATGTTCACACATGATTCTTATTTACAAAAATGAAAAGAATAATAATACCAAATGAACAACACGAAAATTAACCATGTACATAGGGCAGGGAACGCCTAGATAATCTTGGCCATTGACAAGAAGAGAGTCAATAATATCATATCGTGATTGAAGATGATATGTGTATTGGCCGTGTTTTTTGTGTATGGTGAATGGTCCAATCCATGGGGATTGGAACTTAGTCTGTTTGACTTTGTCCTCATGGGATTTGTCCCACTTCAAGACTAGGTCACCCACGCCAAATTAATTCTTCCCTGCAGACTGTTTGTCGAACCACCTTTTGATACGACTCTGGTGAAGAGAAAAATTTTCATTTTCTTTTTTTCTTTCTTCCTACAACTTATGAAGGGTGTCTATCCTACGTTGAACCAATAAGAATGGCTTTCCCTAGGATCCTTGTGAAAGTTGAAGGGCAGGAAAATAGATGTTCGAGGGTAGGATGGCTTCTTTTTTGTACACCAGGAAGTAAGGACACGTATTCAAAGAAGGTTTTTGTGTGACTGGTTCAGCCCATAGGGTAGTCACAAATTCAGAGTGTCAACTCCTTTGTGCAAAGAAGATGGTCTTCTTAATGATATGAATAAGGTTCTTATTTGTAGACTCAGTAAGACCATTCTCTTGCGGATAATAATTGGCTGAATGTTTCAATATAATTCCATTTTCTAATGCAAAATCATATAATATTAATGATGAAAAGTATGTTTCATTGTCAACCTGTAAATGATATTATGCTTTAGGGAACTGATGACTTCTTGATCATTCACTTGCATTAGTGGAACTGCTTCTGCCCACATGAAGTAGTATGTAGCAATGAGAATATAGTGGTGTTTATTTCACGAGTGTGGAAATATATCAACAATAAAATCTAGGCTCCATTGTTGAAATGGTTCTTGCACTGCAATAGGATGCAATGGGCGGCTGACTTCTTGTTTCGGTCGGCACACTTTTGACAGATTTGACACTTGCACACATAAGCATGAGAATTTTTGAATAATGTGGGCCAATAGAAACCAACCCATATAACTTTATCCACTCTTATGACAACTGCAAAGTGTTCCTCGGCTGGTCCATCGTGGAGATCATGCAATACTTTCTCTTAATCGTGTGATTCCAAGCACCTGAGCAATACTCCATTATGGTGCTTTTTGAAAAGTACCCCACGCACCAACTAATAAGATAATACTTTTAGTGTAAGTGTCCTCTTCTGTTGTGCAAATAAGTGTGACCACACTGTGTTGTGCTCAAGATATTAGTGCACATCAGCATACCAAGATTTTGTGATAATAGTGGGGAAAGCTCGCTCAACATTATACATTTCAATTTCTTGCTCCTATAGAGAAGAATCTTCTTCTTTTGCATCCACCACTTCTACTGCTAGCCAAAATAGACCATGCCCCTTGAACGTGTGAACTGGTTTGAATTCTAAGTCATACTCTTGCAGACCCGTCATCCAGTTCGGTCTTCTCTCACACAACGCTTGTTGAACAAACAATGATCTGATTGATGGGTGGCACAAAAGTAATACAATGATTCTTCAAGAGGTAGGGTTGAAATTGTTTTAACACCTTGTAGACTAGGAACACTTTCTTGTCAATGCAAAGATATTTAAGTTCTGGTCCCTATAGGTTGGCACTCATGAAATATATCGACCGCTCATTATTTTGATCATCCTTTTGTGTGAACACAGTGGCAAGAGAAGTGTCAGAAGCGAAAGTGTAGAGCAAAAAAATATTTCTTGAAATATGGATTATACAAAGTTGGTGCTTTTTTGATATCATGCTTAATACGAGAAAACATGTCCTTTTCCCTTTTGTCCCACTTATAAAATGTGTCCTTCTTTACCATCTCCTACATAGGTTTCATAGGGTTCTCGAAGATAAACTTGCAAAGAAAATTAATCTTCCAAACAAAGGACTGCATAGATTTCTTATTCACAAGGGAGGGAATCTGCGTAATCGCTCTGAACCTCTCAAAGTCTACTTTAATCCCACTTTTCACGATAATGTGGCCCAAGAGGTTATCCTCGGACACTGCAAAAATACTTTTCTTGGGATTAAGGGATATCTCATACTTCCAACAATGCTCAAATATTTTCTTCAAATGGCATAAGTGGTTGGATCTCTTCTTAGAGAACATAGTGACATCATTGAGATGCACCACTAAGCTCTATTTGATCAGTCCCCAAAATGTGATGTCCGTTGCGCGTTGAAATGTAGTACCTGCATTGACTAGCCCAAATGGCATTCTTTAGAATGTGAACATGCCCCACTTGGTGCAGAATGTTGTTTTTAGTTTGTCAGGCTCTGAGACCAGAACCTAATTGTAGCCTGAATAACCATTGAGTAAAGACAACATCTCTGACTCTGACACTGTCCCTGATATTTTCTATAGTGTTTTTTCCATAGAACATAGGGTAGTTGTCTTTGTCCGAGGCACAGTTCAAGTTTCAGAAATCAACACACAAGTGGATTTCCCTGGACTTCTTTCATACTGGGACCAGATTAAATAACTAGGTTCAGTGTCCCACTTTTTATATGATCCGAGCATCCAACAACTTTCTCAACTCTTTCTAAATCAAGAGCTCAAGCGTCAGATGCACCTTTCACAACTTTTGTTGAAAAGGCCTTCCTTGATCAGGATAACATGATGGATAATTCGTGTGCCATAAGTTTTGAGCTCATCATATGTCCACGCGAAAACATCCTGGGATTGCTTGAATAATAAGATGAAAGCTTGTCGCTCTTGTGGTGTGCATTAAGTACCGATATTGAAAAACTTTAGATCCTTTTCTACTCTAAGATTTATTTGTTCATACGACAGTGTTGAACTGTGGGTTTTTAAATTGATTGGCCCTTGAAAGATATTCTCTAAATTATATAGATTTTCCAATGATACCATGCCCTTCGCATGGGGTTTTCTTTACTTTCTTGGTTTGCATCTTGCAACACCTTTTCGTGTTCGTCTTCATCGACAATTGCATCTTTAAATACATTAGTGTTCTCCATAAAGTGCAATATCTACTGGTCATCATTAAAAAAGCATAAATTAGTGATATTGTTGGGGATGGATGGCTTATAAAGAATTTCAACAGAAAAATCCTCCCTAAGCGGTGACAACCTAGCAACAACATTTTCTAATGCATCCGTATTTGCGTTATACATTCTAGGAACATATATAATATTAAAATCTTGTAAATAAGAAATCAAACATCATACCTCTTGTTGATAACCTTTTAGATGAGGAGACACATAGTGAATAGTATTATGTACCTATTGTACGATGATTTCAGAGTCACCTACTGCTTTGAGAATTCCAACATTGAGGTAGATGGCCTTTTGTAAACCCAAGATGAGTACTTCATATTATGGCGTGTTGTTTTTGCACTCAAATTCCAAGCCACCTAAGATCGGTTTTTCCTTTGTCGTGGGTCTACTAAAACACAACTAGCTCCAAATTCCTCCCGCGCCTTTGAATCGTAAAAATAAAAATTCAAAACATCATATGTACAAGATCTAGGCCCTACACTACTACTACTACTACTACTACTACTATCTATCTATTTATCTATTGCACATAAGTCATTTGCGCAAGTTGGACTAGAAAGGATATCCAACTATGTGTGAGGCGGGGCTGGGGATGGTTGGGTAAGATAGCACCCTAGATCAGTTTCTAGAAAGAAATTTCTAAATACTAGATCTATGAAAGAAATTGGTTCATTTTTTCCCTCGAAGGGTTTAACAGTATGATTCACATAAGGTTCTAAGTTCACACAAATTTGGTTATTTATTCCCTTGTACGGAACCCGTAAATGTGACTAGTTCATAGTAAAATACCCTTGTAGTTTACTGGACCAATCTCTGCTCAAAATACATCCTATGCTTCCAGAATGTCCACAATTACTATATTTATACACTGGTGAACTCGTTGATCAGATGACAGGAGGATAAGCACATTTATGAGTTCACGTATAGCATGGACAAGGGTCATGTCCAATTGAATGATATGTGCATATGTTTTATTCCATTTTACATTTATTTTCTTGTCCACGGATAATGGCATTACATTCATCGATGCACGAGAATCAACTATGCCATTGTGTACATTGTAATTAAAAACTTCAAATGTTAACAAAAGCGGAGGGAAAAGTGTATTTGCATCCAATTTTAAAGCATTAAGAACAGATTCTAGGGGACTAGAAGACTTACCAAATTCATATCCCTTTTGTGAAGAAGCGGTGTTACCTAAGGCGGTTTATTCAAGAGCGTGAACGAGTAGTTCCCGCTAGCTTGTGATTCTTGTAAGTTTGAAGAGTGAAATGTTAGCATGAATTCTCTTCATGTCTTCAACTATATTGTAATCAAGTGCATTAGGGATCACTGAAGCATTTGGAGGAGAAACTTGATCTGATATTTCCGGAGTGATGGACTTGCTTTTCCCATTGGCAGAAGTACTCTTTGTTGTAGCAGTGTTTCCAGTCTTTCTCTGAGTGCTCTGCGCCGAGTTAACAGGTGGTATGATCTTCCTTAACAAATTTTATTTCAGTTTTTATTGTAAAAACATCCTCCCACAACTACCCAATTAATTGACCAACTGAGGTAAACATGTGACAAGAAGTTACTATTATATGATTTGACTCCATATGCGTCAATTAAGGAAGTGGAATCAATGGAAACACACAATACCAAACTTTCTACACCTACTACAGGACTCCTAGAATGCATCCCAGTCATTCCCCTGACCAACCCCTGGGTCCCACTGAGTTTTACACCATCAAAACCCCTGGAAGCTCCCTTGATATCGTCAAGGGTGTGTCTAGAAGGCTCGAGACGCTCGCACAACAAGGCATCCGCACGTCTATGGAATTTTCCCCTCAGACCTGTGCCTACAACTCTGTCATTTGTGCCACCTTTTAAGACAAAAATCCAGGTTACTTCCCAGAAACCCCTATAGCTTTCATAATCCATAATTTACATAATGACAAAACTTACAAATCAAAAATTGACTCCAGGACTAGGACTGACCATCCCCAACTAGGACTGACATTTTTTCAAACACTTGGTATCAATGCAATCTACATGAAATGAATAAAATACATAGCATAAATAACTGATAACTCATATGAGACTTGACAACAAGGATCACCACCCTCTTCCATTAACTGTTTTGACATCAATTAGGTCTTTCATCCATTATCCTTTCAGTTACAAGTAAATACATGAAATAACCATGAATATAGCTAGTCACATAACCATGCTTATAACCAGCATTAAACCATGTAAATAACAATGAGATAACAACCATTAAGGCCACATAATAATAATTATAAAAGCAAGAGAACTTAGCTTTTATTAAACATAGTCAAGAGCCAACTAGGTTTGAGACTTCCACGTACCACTCGACCATAGATAGGGCTAAACCAAATCCTTCATTCAGCTAATCACCACTGTGCCATATTCCAAGCATGAATGTGGAATCTAATGGATAAACCAATCTAAAAACAACCAATGGAATCTAGAGATTAAACCACTTCCACCCTCACCAAACTGTGATCTCACCAAAACCAACACTAAGATCACAAAACCAAACTGAGCTTGGAATGCCTCCATACTCCATCATTATCCTTAAGGAATTTTCCATCTCCTTGTCTCTCAGGCTTACCATAATCCACACCGAATCACTAGGCCCTAAACTGAGAAACCACCCTCAAGCTTTACCGTGTATCCTGCCAAAACCGATCAAGGGATTCCTAGGCCTTTGGGAAGTTTCCTGAGACCACCTCAACCCCAGATTTTGAAACCATCCAGCAATTCCAAAGCTCAAAAATGAGAAAAAAAATACCATCACACCATGGCTATCTATAAAATGGCAAGGCAAGGTTGAAAACCACTGTCATAACCTAGAAAAACCATGCCACCGATAACAAGAGAACCATATACCAACATGAAAATCCATGCATGTCAAAATGATATAGGAAATTACACGTGCAATATGTTACCTGCAAGTATTCCTAGTGAAGTTGCTTGATCCTGCTCTTCCTTTCTTGATGTTTTCTTTCCTTTCCTTTCCTTGTCCTTCCTTTTTTCTGTTTCCCTTCCTTGCTCCAAATCTAGAACACTCAAAGAAAACTCTAAGTGTCCAAGAGCGAGAGAGAGGGAGAGAGAGAATAATGAGAGAGATCCAAAACTGAACTGACCAAAAGCTATGAACTAATTCTCATAATACTTTTGATCAACGAGGCCTCTATTTTCTTCATTTTCCATTATTTTCTTTCAATTTCCTCCTCACATGCAACTTGTGACCTTTCACCTTCCTTTTCTCCTATTTTCCTTTATTTTCATAAATATATGTGTCAAAATACCTTTTTTTCTTTTTAATTCCTTAGTCATTGACTTTGCCAATTTCCCTTAGCCATAAACACATCAAGTTATACCCATTAGGATATATTCTCCCAACATTTAGCTTGGAATAAGTGTCCGTTAACAGTGGTCTTATTTTTCATTTATTAACTTTTATTACATGAAATTTTAACCAGGGGGTATTACAGACCCCTCCCCCTTGGGGAACACCATCCTCAGTGTTAAACCACACCAACACCTCATAAAAAACGCTAAAAATCAAACATATTGTCCTTGGAGCTTTATAACTTAGCTCGTTATAGTGTTTACAGTAAATGACCTGCTCAAAAGAAAAACATCATGACAACATGACAAGATAACAACCATACTTCTTATTGGAGCTTTATAACTCAGCTTGTGGCAGTATTTACATCCATATACATATGTACATATATAAAAGCATTATTTAAACATATGCCAAACATATACCAAACATCATACCAAAAATTCTTTGCCTCCACTGGAAAACAAAGAAGGATACATGGCCCACATTTAATCCACCATCTCCCATGTAGCTTCTTGGGGCCCAAATTGCTTCCATTGCACTTTAACTTTCTCTATGGCTTTGTTCCCGTGCATGAGGTGTTTCCCTTGAAATATGCACTGAGGCTCCAATTGGAATTATCCTTCTTGCTCCACCTGTAATACAGACCAATCAATAACATGATCAACATTGTTTATATAACTTTTAACCAATAAATCATGGAAAACATCATAGAATTTCACTGTTGGAGGCAGTGTAGGTCAATAGGCCACTGGTCCAATCCTCTGAAGGATCTCAAAAGGGCTGCAATATCGTGGTGCCAACTTGGCACATGATCCAATCCATAAATATCTCTTCTTGGGCTTGATAAGAAAATACACATTCTCCCCAACCTAAAACTCCTTGAATGCCCTTTGATGGTCCACATAAATCTTATGTCTATCCTATGTTTCCCTTATATTCTTCTTTATAAACCACATTTCCTATTCCATATTTACCAACATATCTGGTCCAATAAGTACCATGTTCATTGGATCGCTCTAGCTTATGGGAGTATTACAACTCTTCCCATACAACGCCTCAAAAATACTCATCCTCAATGACTCTTGATAACTATTGTTGTATGCAAACTCAACCAATGAAATATACTTCTCCCATCTTGTCTGCTGGTGCATGACATACATCCTCAACATATCCTCCAAGATCTTATTAACCCTCTCTATCTTTCCATATTTTTTTGGATGATAGGATATACTGAAGTTCAAATTTGTACCCAAACCTACAAATAGTTCCTTCCAAAACTTGGAAGTAAACTTCACATCCCTATCTGACACAATCTTCTTTGGAACACCATGTAAGCTCTTGATCTCTCTGATGAAAACTTGTGCCACCTCACTAGCTGAATATGTAGTCTTCACTGGAATGAAGTGAGCCACCTTTCTCAACCTGTCGACCATGACCATAATAGAATCATGTTGTCTCTCTATCCTCGAAATACATGTAATGAAATCGATGGAAATGACCTCCCATTTCCATTCCATAATCGAAATAGGCTATAATAGAGCACCTCAATGCTTACATTATGCCTTTCCCTACTAAAAATCCAAACATCTAGCCACGAACTCTGCCACTTCATTCTTTAGATTCGGCCAATAGTAGAACTTATTCACCATCGTCAACGAATTTTGATATCCTGGGTGACCTGAGTATGGGTTGACGTGAAACTCCCTTAAGATAAGCTTCTTGAGTTCTCTTGAGTTCTCTCTCATTATTATGCAAGGATATCATAGGATATGCAATGCGTGAGAAGTTCCTTCTGAACCTCTTGTAGCAACGTGCCAACCCCATGAATGATCTTACCTCATCCACATTCTTAGGATCTACCCACTCCATGATGGCCCTTACCTTTTCCGAATCTATTACTATGCCTTCCTTGGAAACAACATGTCCCAAGTAATGCACCTTTGTCTGAAAGAAGCTACACTTACTAAGCTTGGCATACAACTGACGCTCTCTTAGCAGTCTCAACACTGCTGCTAAATTCTTAGCATGCTCTTCTTCATTCTTGGAGTATATCAATACGTCATCAATGAATACAATAACAAACTTGTCTAGATAAGGACGCAACGCACTATTCATCAAACACATAAATGTAGTTGGAGCTTTAGTCAAACCGAATGGAACTACAACAAAATCATAATGCCCATACCTGGTTCTGAAGGAAGTCTTATAGATATCCTCTTCCTTGATGCATACCTGATGGTATCCTAATCTCAAGTGGATCTTATAGAACATTGTTGCACCCTTCAACTGATCAAACAAATTATCAATCCTCGGCAATGGGAACCTGTTCTTGATCGTCACCTTGTTCAGCTGATTGTAATCAATGCACAATCTAAGAGTACCATATTTCTTCTTTATGAACAACACTGGTGGACCCCAAGTTGATACACTTGGCTTAATGTATCCATTTTCAAGCATCTCCTTTAACTACAATTTCAACTCTACTAACTCTGGGGTACTCATCCTGTAAGGTTTCTTCGATGCCGGTGCTGCCCCTCGAACCAACTCAATCGAGAAATATACTTCCCTATGAGGTGGTAACTCTAGAATCTCTACTGGAAGTGCATTCTAATATTGCTGCAATACAGGGTACCTCTTGAATATTTCTGCATCTGCAACATCTTTATCCTTGTCACTAGATATATCCACTGCAAACATCACATAACCTTTTCTGCAACTACGCTCAACTTGCATAGTGGTAACCATCCTCACTGATGTAGGATTCTTCTTTTCCTGCAAAATTATCTTTTCTCCATTATCATACAGGCACTCAGTGGCCTTGTCAAAGCAATCCACTTTGGTCTTGTGAAGGTACAACCAATCCATACCCAAAATGATGTTATAAGGTCCCAATGGTAGTACATTCAAATGTGCTATTGTAGGCATGCCATTTAATTCAAGTGCACAAGCTCTTACCCAATGGTGAACTCTCTTCTTTGTACCTGTAGCCAACTGTACCAACCAAGATTCTACATGCACTTCTTTTCTCAAACCACACTTATCCACCAGGTCAGGATTAATATAACTATAATTAGATCCAAGATAAATAAAAATAGAAAAAAAATTGATCACAAAGCTTACCGTCCATCTCAATGATATATGCTTGATGATTTGTCTATCTGTTGTCTACATCTACATAAATTCGAGGAATGCTAATGACCAACATCCCCAATTGTATGCACCTCTTGATCACTATAGATCTAGGGTCTACCACCTTGATGCTACGTACAATCACTCTTACGATGATCCTTGCCACATATCAACCATTGTAATAGTGCTCTACCATCGCCTCTAGCATGTTTCTCTCCATGTCCCTTCTCAAATGGATTGAATTTATTGTAAGGGACCATATTTTCTTTATCACCTGCATCTTGAGGTCTTCCCCAATTTGGTGGTCATTTTCCTTAATTTTCTCATCTCCTTTCAAGTCACTCTTAGGCTCAACTTTTCACTTTGATTGCTCATAAAAATGTTTTAGTTTTCGGATGGCTTCCTCCAATGATCTAAGATCATCAAACTCAATCCAGTCTTTGTATGTTACTGGTAGTCCACTAATGAATCTCTGAACCTTGGCCTTCTCCTCCTTGAGGTAAGGCACATATCTCGACAACTCCAAAAGACTGTTAGTATACTCTTCATATATCATGGAACCCATCTGCAACTCATAAAACTCCTTAGCTTTGTCATCATAGTACCTTTCCGGAAAATACTTCTTCTTGAAGAGCCTCTCAAACTAATTCCAAGGCAATTCATCCTCTTGAATACCTTTAACATTCTTCACATCCTCCCACCAGATATCTGCTTTCCCTTTAAGACTAAAAGTGGCTATATTTTCTTTCACCTTCTCTATATAGCAATGCTATTGGAAGAATTTTTTCAACCCAAGCAACCATGCCTCAACATCTTCTGACTTATTCATCTCTCCATTTAATGTAGGTGGATTTTTTTTCTTAAATTCATCCATGGATATCCCTTGTCACTCCTCCTATAGGGATGATAACAATGATGATCATAATGCTTGTTTTAAATAAAACTAGAATAGTACATGTTTCTATCACCCCTCCTATTTGGAGTGTCCAAGAACCTGCATATTTGATCATGTCCTCTCTATATGACTTGTACTCACCATGAGACCTACTGCCATATGCCCCATTAGTTCTGTCCTCCTTCTCATGGCTGATCCGAAGTGGTCCCTGTCACTACAATTTTGACAAACTTTGAAGTATCACTGCACTTACCTCTTCTTGTTTCTCATGTGCCTGTGTGATTCTGTCACTATCTGCCTTACAACTCCTTACTTTTGCCTTTAAGCTTCTTAGTGTCTGCCAAATCATAAGAGTGTCCAACACCATGCTACTCATCTAATCCATGGGGAGAGTCTCAGGAACTGTAGTCTACCATCTTTCTAGTCATCTTTGATATTCTTCTTGCAAGGTATATCATGCCAACTAAAACAAATCACAATGAACCAATGTACCTTAGCATAATTTGGGGAGGATACCTTGTCTACAAGATCAAAAAATCAACGTAATACATGTATAACATAATCATGGCATGATATAGAAATATAACACATAAGCATATAAGCATATAACCTTCATTCTATCTAGAGTCCAACCATCAATGCATGACCAACACATACCCCATTTAGTCTGAGGGGTGAACCATGCTCTAATACCACTCTGTGGTATCAGATATGACCCAAAGAGAGCACAACTCGCTCTGATACAACTCTCTAATAGCCTCCTCCCACATATACCCAAGTAACTGACCAACCGGGGTAAACATGTGACGAGAAGTTACTATGATATGATTTGACTCCCTATATGTCAGTTAAGGAAATGGAATCGATGGAAATACACAATACCAAACCTTCTGCACCTATTACAAGACTCCCAAAATGCATCCCAGTCATTCCCTTGACCATCCCGTGGGTCCCAATGAGTTTTAGACTATCAAACCTCTAGGTTCTCCCTTAATATGGGAAAGGGTGTCTTTGGGAGGCTCTAGACACTCACACAACAAGGCATGTGTGCATTTGGGGAATTTTCTCCTCAGCCCTGTTCCTACAACTCCAGGATTTATGCCACTTTTTAAGCCTAGAGTCCAGTTCACTTACCAGAAACCCCTATAGCTTTTAGAATCCATAATTTACATCAAGACTTACAAATAAAAAACTGACTCCAGGACTAGGTCTGACCATGCCCAACTAGGACTGGCATTTTTTCAAACACTTGGCATCAATGAAAACCACAGGGAATGAATACAATAAAGAGCATAAATGAATGATAACTCATATGAGACTTGACAAGAAGGATCACCACCCTCTTCCCTTAACGTTTTTGACATCAATTAGGTCTTTCATCCATTACCCTTTCAGTTACAAGTAAATACATGAAATAACCATGACTATAACTAGTCACATAACCTTGATTATAACCAACATTAAACCATGTAAATAACAATTATATAATAAATATTAACGCCAAATAATAACAAGTACAAAATCAATATAATTTATCTTTTATTAAACATAGGAAAGAGTCGACCAGGTTCGGGACTTCCACATACCACCCAACCATAGACATGTCTGAACCAAATATTTATTTCAGCCAGCCAACCCCATGCCATATTCCAAGCATGAATGTGGGATCTCATGGATAAACCAATCCAAAAAACAACTAAGGGAATCAAAATTTTAAACCACCTCCACCCTCACCAAATCGTGATCTCACCAAAACCAGCACCGAGATCACAAAACCAAACCAAACTTGGAATGCCTCCGAACTCCATCATTATCCTCTAGGAAATTTGCATCTCCTTGTCTCTCAGGATTTATCGCAATTCACACCATATCTCTGGGCTCTAAACCAAGACACCATCCTAAGGCTTTATTATGGATCCCACCAAAATCGGTCAAGAGATACCTAGGCCTTTGGGAATTTTCCCGAGACCACGTTCGCCCCAAATTTCAAAACCAACTAGAAATTCCAAAGCTCAAAACCAAGAAAAAAATCCCATCACACCATGGCTATCTGTAAAAAGTTAAGTAAAGGCTTAAAATCACTGTCATAACCCAGCAAAACCATGCCACTAACAAAGAGAGAACCATATACCAAAATGTAAAGCCATGCATGTAAAAACTAGCTCATAAATCACACATGCAATATGTTACCTGCAAGTATTCCTGTTGAAGTTGCTTGATCTTGCTCTTCCTTGTTTGATCTTTGATTTCCTTTCCTTTTCTTGTCCTTCCTTTGCTTATTTTTCCCTTCCTTGCTCTAAAGCTATAATGCTCCAAGAAAACTCTAAGTGTCCAAGAGTAAGAGAGAGAGAGAGAGAATAATGAGAGAGCTCCCAAACTGAACTAACCAAAAGCCATGAACTGATCCTCATAATCATTTTTCTTAATGAGGCCTCTATTTTATTCATTTTCCATTATTTTCCTTCAATTTCCTCTTCACATGCAACCTATGACCTTTCACCTTAATTTTCTCCTATTTTCCTTTATTTTCATAAATAAATGTGCCAAAATATTTTTTTGCCTTTTAAATGCCTTAGCCATTAGCTTTTCCAATTTCCTTTAGCCATAAACACATTCAATGATGCCCACTAGGATATCTTTTCTCAACATTCATCTTGGAATAATTGTCCCTTAACCGTGGTCTTATTTTTCCTTTATTAACTTTTATTACATGAATTTTTAAGCAGGGGTTGCTACATCTTCCTTGTCAACTCTGATTCTAAAGTAGACCTTCGCTTATTAAGTTATACCTATAATTTTTCTTTTGAGTGGGGTCCTCACTCAGTGGTTTTTTTTTTTTTTGGTCAGATGTGTATACACAACTAAGTGTATTTACTATCGGGTTGTGTTATATTCTTTCCACGACTACCATTTTATACGTTGTGCGGGGCCCTTTTGGGGGGTCACATGGGGGTTGGTTGCCCCCCGTATCGGGGGGTATGTAGGGGGGTGGTAGCCCACCTACATGGGGTCTGGGGCAGCGCCCCGAGAAATTTTTTTTGGACACTATTTTAGGTGGGCGGACCTACCTATGGTTTTGTGCATGGATTTCACACATGGTTTTGGGCATGATGGTTTTCAGTCCATGGTATTTTGTAGATCCGGTCAAAGGAACTGCGGTTATGTTTTAATCCACGGTTAATGGATTGAGGTTTATGGATGCTTCGGCATGTATATATATATGTATTGTAACATTGAAAGGAATATAATGAAAAATCAATCTGGAAGTCTCGGTTTTGGAATCCAGGGGAAAATCCCTGTGTATATCTATTTTATGTTTTATGCTCTCATCATTGTTCATTTTCTAGTTTTAGAATTCATATGCAGGTAATTTGTGTACATGGTTAAAACCTACATTTGGTATCAGAGTTGTTTTGGCTTCAAGGGGATGCCTTTGTTGCTGAGGGGTTTTTTCTCGGGCCTGTGGTAGAACCTGTTCAGTGAAAGATCTGCGGGATCGATTCTTATGGTGAAAGAAAATGATGAGCAATGGAAAGATAGAGATCAAGAAATTTAATGGTTAGAATTTTCAGTTGTGGAAACTCAAGATGGAGGATCTGTTGGTGGATAAAGATCAGTGGATTGTGGTTGATCTAGGTACTAAACCAACAATAATGTCAGTTGAACACTGGGCCAAGTTGGATTAGAAGGAAAAGAGCACAATATGATTGTGTGTCTTAGATTCAGTATTATTGAATGTATCAGGGGAACCTTTAGTGAAGACTTTGTGGGACAAGTTAGGGACTTTGTACCAATCTAAGTCTCTGGTGAATAAACTGTTCCTATGGAAAAGATGTATAATATGAGGATGAAAGATGGAGACTCAGTGACAGAGCATATGAATGCATTTAATACTATGGTAAGTCAGCTATTATCTATTTATATTAAAATTTCATATGAATTTAAGTGCATCAGTTTGTTGTGTTCTCTACCAGATTCGTGGGATAGTCTGGTTGTTGCAATAGGTAGCAATGCAACTTCCTTGCAGTTTGATGAAATAGTCTCATCCTTGTTATTAGAGGCGATCAGACAGAAAAATATGGAGGGCCATAATGGTGATGCCTTGTCCATACGAGGACAATACTAGAACAAAACAAAAATAAGTCCTCGAGTGCGAGATATAAATCCAAAAGGGAGATCTAAATCTCCAGGAAAACCTATAAAGGTGTGTTGGAAATGTGGAAAGGAAGGGCACTTCAAAAGGGACTGTAAATCTAAATCTCTTGAGAAAGGAAAGGGATCTGATGATTCTCCTTCTGCAGAGGCGAAAACCACCTCAGATGAAGGTGTGGATGTGTACATGGCTTCTTCATCAAGTACACATGTAGATCATGAGGTATGGTTGATTGAATCAGGTGCATCCTTTCACTTCACTCCCCATAGAGAGTGGTTCTGTGATTATGAGAAATATGATGGTGGTGATGTCTTCTTAGGAGATGACATGAAGGCTAGAATTATTGGTCATGGAAAATTCAAGTTGAAGTTTCAAGGTGGAAGGATTATAACACTTCTGGGTGTTCTACATATTCCTGCATTGGCCAGAAATATGATTTTTGTAAGCAAGCTGGATGATGCAGGTGTAAAAACAGTGTTCGAGAAATATACCTGCAAGATGGTTCAGGGAGCACTAGTGTTGATGTGGGAATTTTGGATTGGAACTATGTACAAGATTCAAGGTAGCACTATTATTGATGGGTGCAATAGTTCTATGGTTCCTGGAAGTGGAGCAGAAAATATAGTGGTATCTAGAGAAAAGGTTATGCTATGGAATCAAAGGCTTGGACATATTGGAGAGAAGTGCCTTCGAATACTTCATGGTAAATGTATGATAGAAGGTATGTCTAATAGCTCTCTGGATTTTGATTTCTATGAAAATTTTGTATATGGGAAGCAGAATCAGGTGAGTTTCCCCTCTAGTGGTAAGAGGGTGAAACAAATATTAGAGCTTGTGCACAGTGATGTGTTTGGACCTGTTTCGGTTCCATAACTGGGAATTTTTTTGTACTATGTATCATTTATAGATGAATTCTCAAGGAATACATGGATATATTTCCTCAGGAAGAAATCTGAAGTCTTTGATAGGTTTAAAGAATTTAACGCTCTGGTGGAAAACCAAACATAGAAGAAGATAAAGGTGCTGAGGACAGATAACAATGGAGAGTTTTACAAGAATGAATTTGAAGAGTTTTGTAAGAATTGTAGTATAGCATGGGAGAAGAATGCTCCATACACACCTCAGCAAAATGGAGTTGCAAAAAGAATGAACAAGACGTTAATGGAAAGGGCAAGAAGCATGCTTAGTGGTGTCGGGTTAGGACAATAATTCCGGGCAGAGGCGTTAGAGACTGCATGTTACCTAATCAACGGATCACCTTCATCAATGTTGGAGGATAAGACTCCACAAGAGGTATGGACTAGTAAGAAACCACCTCTTTCACATCTAATGGTATTTGAATGTGATGCATATGTACATGTTCCAAAGGAAAAAAAGAACAAAGTTGGATAATAAATCTGAAAAGTGCATCTTTATTGGGTATAAGAATGATGTAAAAGGTTATAATATTTGGAACCCAGAAACAAGGAAGGTTGTGTACAACCAAGGTGTGGTGTTTAGAGAGGTGAAAAATGTTATTAAACATGAAGTCCTACCAAAGGAACCTGAGAAGATGGAGTTTGAGCTAAAGGAGGAAGAATTAGACTCTACAGCAGAAGAGGAATCATAAGATGAAGAGCCACAAATTCCAGCTATGAGAAGATCAATTCGAGAAAGAAGGCAGCCAAAAAAGTATAGTCCATCTACTTTCTATTCAAAATTTTCTTTATCTATTACTGATGATGATCTCAAAACTATTAAGGAAGCAATAGATTTAGAGGATGGAAAACTCTGGAAAGAGGCCATGGTTGATGAAATGGCATCTCTGCACAAAAATGAGGCTTGAGATCTAGTGGAGTTGTCGGCTGGAAGGAAACCCATTGGCAACAAATGGGTGTTCAAGAAGAAGATGAATGCAGAAGGAAAGGTGGAGAAATACAAAGCTTGGTTGGTAGCAAAAGGTTATTCCTAGGTGCCAGGAATTGATTTTGGTGATATTTTTTCTCCTGTTGCCAAGGTAGTTTCTATTAGATTATTTTTATATGTTTCTGCTACTTTTGATTTTGAGGTAGAGCAAATGGATGCGAAGACAACATTTCTTCACAGGGATCTAGAAGAAGGGATCTACATGAAGCAACCTGAAGGCTTTGTAGTGAAGGGTAAGAAAGAATTGGTATGCAAGTTAAAAAAGTCTTTGTATGTGGTTAAACAGTCACCAAGGATATGGTATCAGAAATTTGATACATTTATACAGGGACTTGGCTTCACCAGAAGCAAAACAGATCACTATGTGTATTTTAAATTAATCTGTGACCGTGTCATTTATCTTGTCTTATATGTGGATGATATGTTGCTAATTGGAAATGAGAAAGAAATTATCCATGATTTGAAGACCCAATTTTCCTTCAAATTCGACATGAAAGATCTTGGTGCTGCAAACTATATTTTGGGCATGGAAATTAAACAAGATCAGGCAAAGAGGAAGCTCTAGTTAAACCATAGGAATTATGTCGAGACAATATTGCAGAGGTTTAATATTGAGGATAGTAAACTGATGAAGGTTCCTATTCCTATAGGTGTAAATTTATCTGTTGAACAATGTCCCAAGACACAAGAAGAGGAAGAGGACATGTCCCGTGTTCCATATGCAAGTGCAATTGGTAGCCTAATGTATGCAATGGTCTATATTAGACTAGACATTGCACATGCAGTGGGAGTATTGGGCAGGTTTATGTCAAAACTAGGGAAGGAGCATTGGACAGTGGTGAAGCGGGTTTTCAGGTATTTACGTGCCGCTAGTGATTATGGTTTGTGCTACCAAGGAAGACCAGGATTAGGCAGAGTTTTGGACATTCGTGGCTTTGTTGATGCAGATTGGGCTGCATATTTGGATCAGAGAATATCTACAAGTGGGTATGTGTTTAACCTATTTGGAGGTGTAGTTAGTTGGATGAGTAAGAGACAGTTTGTAGTGGCACTTTCAACTACAGAGATAGAATACATGGTAGCCACTCATGCAAGCAAGGAAGCAGTTTGGTTGCAGAGATTTTTTTTTCAAATATGGGGTTAGTACAATGAGCTATAAGGAGAGACTTTGACAACCAAAGTGAAATTTTCTTGGAAAAGAACCCTGCTTATCATTCAAAGACAAAGCACATTGATATTCAGTATAACTTTGTGAGGGATATGGTTGAGGGCAAAAATATGTTGTTGGTAAAGGTGGACACTTTGAAGAATATTGCAGATGCATTGACAAAGTCTTTGAGCACTTAGAAGTTCTCTTCGTGTAGAGAAACAATGGGCATTGCAGGGCTGGATCAATGGCTAAGCTCTCCTGTGGCGCCCTATGGAAAGAAAACAACAAGTAGGAGAATGTTGGGTTGTGTTATATTCTTTCCATGATGACCCTTGTTGTTAGGTCCCTATACTACTACTGTAACCCCTTACTGTTATTAGTGAAAACCCCTTATTATATTTTTGTGCCCATGTAGTCCCCATATTATTATTATTGTGCCCCATAGAATCCCACTATTGTTATTGTTGTGCCCTTACATTATTATTTTTAGGTCGGCTCCAATTATATTATTGTTACAGATTCATTTGGGCACATCAACCCCAAATTACAAATTGATATTATTAGGGCCCATAAACCCCTAGTGCAGTTGTTACATGCCCTAAAGAAATTAGTCATTAGAATGCCTTACTTCCAAAGAAGTTCCATTACTGAAAACATCTAAAAACTACCTTTAAGAAGATCAGCGTAGGTAGGCCTTCATTAGGGTGCGCTGTAATGCAAACCATACACTGACAGGGTGCTATGCAGTGCACTTGGTCCCTCTTTGGCCTGTGCTGAGCGAATTTGAGCCAATTTCTGTGAGGGTTTCAAGATTCCTTATCCATTGGAAGCCTTTATAAGTTTCTCAAATGCCACCTGCTCCTTTGAGTTCGCCTTTGGATGAGAAAGGGAATTAGGAAACATCAATCCCCTATCCCTTCTTCCATGGCACTGATTTCTAAATTTAGAAAGACATTCATTATCTCCATTGATGGCACAACCTCCTTCACTCACCTATAAATAGATCACTCGTCTAAGAGATCAGGGCTAAAAAATATTGAGCTGTAAGGAGATGCTGGTGATATGAGACTAGAATTGATTGCAAGTATTGTAATAGTGTTGGAGTGTCTTTCTTTTCATGAGGTGAAGAGGATTTGAATTGGAAGAGTGTTGCTAGATTGAGCTCATATGGGTTGTAATATTTCCTCTTATCAATAAAGTTTTCAAAACTTTTTCCTTATGCTTGTGTTATATGTTAATGCTTTCATATGTATATCATGTTCTCGATTCCATGTTATTTATAAGCAATAGATCATTATCGTTTTTCTTTGATGGGTCTTTGTTTCTGTAGTTGTGTAGGACTTTCCAAGCGACTTAACTATGGAAATGAGCAGTAAGATCAGTCTAGGGAGACAAGGAGCTAGCGAAAACTACAAGTAGGTTTCTTTCCTCTTTGTTTTATCTGTTGATTATAGACAAATATTAAGATTACTTTGTCTATTGTTTATAGATCCGCTGCTAGATCTAGAGGGTTAGGCATTTGTCCAAGAACACTAAATATTCCCGAAACAAATTGGCGACTCCACTGGGTATCGAACCCAAAATCTCTGGTTTCGCAGACCAAGCCTAACATTATAGAAAACATTCATGTTAAAAAATCATGTTCTCCATTGGAACTTGATAAATACTATGCTCTTTTTCACGAATTTTGAGATATCTTTGCATGGTCTTATAGGAGATGTCAGGCATTGACTCAAGTATTGTTGAACATGAGATTAAAATGTACCTTGATGTCAAATCAGTATGAAAGTGGCTTTGACCTATTCATCCTAAGAATGCCGCTGCTATTAAAGGATAGGTTGAAAAACTTTTTCGTGTTGGCTTCATTTTCCCTATACCTCTTACTGATTGGGTATCTAATATTTTTCCATTGATGAAAAAACAAGGGACAATTCGAGTGTGCGTCGATTATAGGGATGTAAACCAAGCATGTCCAAAGGACAATTATCCTACACCTTTTATTGACCAGATTATTGACGAATGTGCTGGATGTGAAATCCTTTCATTCATGGATGGATTTTCTGACTACAATCAAATCAATATCCGCCCACAGGACCAATCAAAAACTGATTTTATATGTCCGTGGGGCACATTCGCTTATCGAAAGCTACCTTTTGGTTTGAAGAATGCAGGGGCTACATTTCAAAGGGCAATGAGTTATGCTTTCCATGACATCAAGCACATTGTTTAACCTTATCTTGATGATTTGCTTGCTCATTCCCGAAAATGGACTGATCACCTGCAACATTTGAGAGCAATATTTTTACGATGTAGATGCTACAAGATAAGACTCAATCCACATAAATGTGTGTTTTGTGTTGGCTTTAGTCGATTGCTTGGATTCGTAGTTTTGAAAAATGGAATTCGACTTGATCCCATTAAGGATCAGGCAATCCTTGACTTGCCTCCACCTTCAAAATTGTTACAGATACAGAGACTTCAAGGGAAGGAAAACTTTCTGAGGAGGTTCGTTCCAAACTATGTTGAATTAGCTAAAGGTTATACACGTCTACTCAAGAAAGGGGTACCCTTCCATTAGGACCAAGTTGCGCAAGCTTCTTTTGATGCTCTTAATTATTCCCTGATTAGAGCATCATTAATGTATGCCCCAAACTATCAAAAAGACTTTTACCTATATCTCGTCGTTGTAGATACAACCATTGGTATGGTTTTAGTTCAAGAAGAAAGTGGAACTGAACATCCTGTTTATTATCTAAGTCGTACTCTCAACGATACAGAAAGTAATTATTCATATGTCGAAAAGTTAGCCTTGGCAGTCGTTCAAGCTATGCAGAGATTTTGTCATTACATCCTCCTTCACAAAAGTACCATTGTATCATATTGCAACCCTATGACATACATTTTGTCACGTCAATTGTTGGGGGGAAATTATTCTAAATGGATAGTTATGTTGCAGGAGTTTGATTTGGAATTCATCAAATCTAAATCAAAGAAATTTGTTGTCTTTGCTGAGTTACTTTGCGACTTCCCTTATCCTCCAATGATTTAACATCAGAAGCATCAATCTTAGATGACTCTTTGTTTCTTATATCGTCAGGTGATCCATGGTATGGAGATATACTGTACTATCTCCAGACCCAAGCTTTTCAGCCTAATACCTCTCGCTCTGAACAACAATGTATTCGATAACAAGCCAAAGATTATCTGATCATTGGTGATACACTTTATCGTCATGGTGTCGATACGATCTTACGTAGGTGCCTTACTCATGAGGAGGCTGAAAAAGCTTTTAATGAGTGTCATTCAGGTGCTTGTGGGGGACATTTATTTGGTTATGAAACTGAACAAAAAATTTTACCTGTTGGTTACTTCTGGCCATCCATATTCAAAGATTGCATTCTTGCTGTCAGAGGTTGCCATGCTTGTCAAATATTTGACCGTAAAACCATATTACCACCTGCACCACTGCATCCAGTCGTTATTGTTGGCCCATTCACAAAATGGGGCATTGACTTTATGACATGTATCCCCACCTCAGCCGGGGGGCATGGGTATATTATAGTCGTTGTTGACTATTTTACCAATGGGCCGAGGCGATGCCAACATTGAACAATAGTGGCAAAACGATTGCTTTGTTTTTTTTTTTTAACCATGTGGTTGCCAGGTTTGGTGTACCATAAGCTATAGTTACAGATCATGGGTCACATTTCGCAATCACATGATGGTTGAATTAATGACCAAATTAGCACTGTCACATGATAGTTCTCCTCCATACTACCCACAAGCTAACGGACAAGTTGAGGCTATCAACAAAGTCCTTAAGCACATGTTGTAAAGAATGATTGGAGTTCATAAAAGGAATTGGAATTTAATCCTGTACTCGGCTTTGTGGTCATATCGAACCTCGATGAGAAATGCGACTGGATTTACGCCTTTTCAGTTGGTGTATGGTTTGGAAGCAGTCTTACCAATCCAATGTGAAATATCGTCTCTCAAACTCGCGATTGACCTACTACCTGACACTTCTAAAGAAGAAGCACATTTCTTGGAGTTAATCCATCTGGATGAAACTCATCGTGAGGCTGCAGTGGCTAACGAGGCACATAAGAAATGTATCAAGACACAATATGACAAAAATGTTAAGCCTCGTGTCTTCTCAGAAGGTGACTTGGTCTTGCTTTACGATCAGGATTCTGATAAACTTGGAGCAGGGAAATTTGAACCACTTTGGATGGGCCCTTATATTGTTAAACGTCTGTTGATGAAAGGTGCCTACGAGTTAGTGGACTATGATGGGATTCCATTGTCGCAGCCCCGAAACGAGTTGTACCTTAAATGTTACTATGCTTAGTTAAGTGTAGTAAAACTCACTATATATATGCTTTGATTGCATTTGTGTTTGTTAGCTTCTTTTAGATTTTTTATTTGGTTAGGTAATCCACTTCACATTTGTTGCAGATGTCAAACTTTTCAGAACCATTTGTTCGGTATGTCGATGGAGCTAGTCGTAGTACGCTGAATTTATCTTCTGTAGCATGGGCCATTTTCGCTCTAAGCGGCGAGTTAGTGAGTTTTAGAGGGATATGTATTCAAACAATATTGTTGAGTATAGCGTGTCGATCGAACTCCTCTCTGATGCCATTTCACTTGGCATACGCTGAATCATCATTAGGCTAGACTCACAACTTGTCGTACTACAACTTACTGGCGTCTATACCGTCCGTAACCTAGCAATTCATTGCATGTTCCTTAGAGTTCGTATTTTGGAAAGGTATTTTGAATTTATTCAATATCAACATATTTCTAGAAATTTAAACACATTAACTGACTCTTTAGCAAAATATGTGTTAAATAGAAATTTGTGACATATGTAAAGTAAACATTTACATCATCATTTGAATAGGATTGCATCACTTAGCCATAATAAAACTCTGAAAGTCAAATAGATAGCTGTATATAAGTTTTTACAAATAGTCTGTGTCAAAGACAAAAATCGGTCATCTGACCCAAAAACTCAAAATGTAGGCAAAAAATATCCAAGTAAACTAGTGTTGCTCATGATAACAAGTCACAACATGTGCTATCATGCGTAGGAGTCTCATCCAATGACTCGACACGCCAATGGTATGACTCTCCAATCACATAGGTAACTTCTCAATCCAGACATCCAGAATACCCAAAGTCAAATCCTCTAGGTGATCCTGTAGCTCAACCAAGATCTCTACTAAATCCAAGTCTCAGAGAACTACTCTCCCAACAGCTCTCTGTACTGGTGCACCTGCCTCCTGTTGACGTCCCACAGATCAAACAGATCCATCATCTGCATGCATATAAAAAATGTTTGTTTAGTCTTGGAAATAATAAAAAAACACAAAAAAGTAGAAACTTTAAAAAGAAAAAAACACAATGGTCAAACAATTTACCAATAGCATTCCACTGCATTCCAACCGGCAACACCAGATCTGGATCACCATGGAAATCCATCCCAGAGTATGGATATTCTGTGAAGGCCATCTCCTGACGGTTGAACCACTCAAAGAAATTAGAGGTAAACGAGATCAATGACTGGCCAGAATGCCTAGCCATAAGATCTACCCACCTCTGCATCCATGGGTCTCTAGGTCCAGGTACTCCCAATGAGATGTGTTGTGGCTACATGAGAGGGATTCTCTCCAAGGCAAAAGAAATCAAGATATACCCATAACCAGATTTTTTTTTCTTTCCATTCTTTACCTTGGGTCAGTTGTTCTTTCATTAATGAAAGAACTGCCTCACACCAGTTAAACATCTTTGGATCCAGGAACTCTAAAGCACACTGCATATATGACTTGTTTTCCAAATGTAAAGTTGCGCTGCCTGCCAGTTTGGCAAGGGTAAAAAGGATTGTTCTCAATGGTAAATCACTGATATCCCTGATATTGACCTTTTCGTCTTTGCTAGGTTGGGCTCCTTCCCGATGGAACTGTTGAATATAATCTCTCACTGATTCACCTCCTCTGGTAAATCATGATAATGAGATGGAGGCACCCCGCCTCGACAGTCTAGTCAGAAAGCAAATATACTCGATGGTAAAGGGGATCACTTTGCCCCTCATGTGAAAAACCTGATCGGTAGGATCCAAAGAACAAACAAGGTACTATAATAGTTCAATTTGTTGCCGCACGCTGGATAATAGAAAATATTTCAGTAACCCCAATTCATAAGGGCATCAACTATTCCCTGATCATTTAGGGCAACCATGTCTTGTTCCTCATGCTCTCGTTCTCTCCATATAATGACCATTTTGATCCAACGAATGTCTGAAATACAACCATTAGACAAATTAGGATCCATTTTTTGCAAAAAACAGTTGAAAATTTGGGAGAAAACAACTGTCAAAATTTGGTTTTTGTGCCCATTGCACCCCTCCATTAGAGACAGTGCGCTGTAATGCATACTGCCTTCTAGGTGTATGCAATGCAACACACCTTTCGATATTGAAAGGGTGCGCTGATCTAGAGTGCACAAATTGAAACCCTAGGGGCCTCAAAAACCAAAACATTTTGCTCAAAACTGAAAATAAATGGAATTAAATGGAAGAGAACAGGGATAGCTCCTACCTGGTCTGGACGGCATGAGAAACAGTCCACTGAATCCTTAGCAATCAGTTGGTGAAATTTGAGGTAAAAAACTGCTCCAGAGCTCCAAAGTGAAATGGTAAAAGTGAAATGGTGAAAATGAATAATAAAACTTGTTTTTATGTTTATTTCTTGCATATTAATCAAGTAAATGTTAGTTTTTTATTCATTTTATCCATAAACATGTATTTTTAATCGTCTTTCATGGAGTTTTGAGCAAGTTTAACAACTGAAAGCAGAATTCAATGTGCTTAAGTGTAAATTGAACATCTTTGACCATAAAGCAAACTTTTGTTTCTTTTTTGAGCGTTGTTAAAAACGAAAAGAAACCCTCATAGAGTCCTCTTTAAACTCTTTTCAGATTCTCTAAATATGAAAAGATTGTCGAGCGCTTGTCTATTCCAGCTCATTAAAGGATTGGAAACAACATCTCTCTTGTATTATTTTACGCTTTTTCGGACTTGAGAGATTATTTTACGAAAAAGAACTTATGGAGTTTCCTTTTCGTCCCTTTTAAACTCTCTAAACATGAAAAGGACCGAGTTGTCTTTGTCGTTAAACTCGTTAACAACATCAAATAGCGACAAACTTGTCCATCTAGACAAGACCAAGTTTCACCTTCGCTAGACTCGTTAAAGCAACAAATAGCGATGGGTTCGCTCGAAGGGTGAATTATACGACAAGCATATGTTATCTTCCTCAATATTGATAAAAAATAAAGAGGTATTGGTCAACAATGACTGGGGAAAATGGGAAAAAGTCTAGAAAACTTTATGGTAGCAGGTCACTCTTGAACATGACACTTTTACCTCATCACCATGACTATGTGGGTTGGGTCATTTAGCTTGATGGTTATCACACCGTTGGTCTATCATACCATCCATTACTTTCTTTTGGATCAATGCTACCAATTCATCTCAGTGTCACCGAAATGTTCAAGAGAAGTCATTTAGTTCAAACCTCATCCTTTGCAATACAATAAACCTTCATTTTCATGGCCGCCATTCATGAACCTTGTGTCGTCAGTCGATTCTCATCTCCAAAATCATTTACCTTGTTTCATGTCGTAGATGTGAGATACATCAAGGCCCTCTTGTGACGAGTTGCTTCTTGTCGACATCAGCACATCATCCAAGAAGTTAACTTAGAAACACCCCTTCAGTACCTTGAAGCTTGCATACATCAATGGCAGGTTTATTGCTTTCGGCGATAGGTTGACATCAATGACCTTCGACTGAAAGACTTTGTATGGTGTTCGACATCAAATCATTTATTCACACCATGTGAAATGTTCTATAGTACCTTGAGGGTCATCTTCATTATCGGTGATTCCTCTCGCGTCTGTTAACAACTTATATCATTGGCTATTAATCAGATGATGTCTTTCCATATTTGACTTCAGAACATCCATTCACATGGTTAGACTTGTACTTGAGCAAAAGATTGAATGAGATTGAAGACCCCAGATCTAGTTTCATCCATCCGGGCTGCGATATTTTCAGGAGTACTAAATCAAATGTACAATGGCCTTATAGTCATGGTCAACCATTCATGGGTCTATATCTATAGACGACTATATTTGTACATGTAATGAAAGTTTATAAGCTGAAAATGGGTATGCCTCCCTTAGCTAGTTCATGAGAAAAATTAGATCATCATGATATATGTATTGTAATTGATGCAAGTTACCTTCCATTTGAAACCTCCTCTCCTCGTGATAAAGCATTTCACCCGACATATATTTTTACGACTTCATGCTTTAGGGGGCAACTATTACAGATCCTTTTGGGCACATCAACCCCAAATTACATATCGATACTATTAGGGCCCATCAACCCCTTGTGTAGTTGTTACATGCCCTAAAGAAGTTAGTCATCAGAATGCGTTACTTCCAGAGAAGTTCTATTACTTAAAACATTCAAAAACTACCTCTAAGAATATCAGCACAGGTAGGCCTTCATTAGGGTGCGCTGCAATGCAAACCATACACTGACAGGGTGCTATGCAGTGCACTTGGTCCCTATTTGGCCCGCGCTGAGCGAATTTGAGCCAATTTCCATGAGGGTTTTAAGATTCCTTATCCATTGGAAGCCTCTAGAAGTTTCTCAAATGCCACCTGCTCCTTTGAGTTCACCTTTGGATGAGCAAGGGAATTAGGAAACATCAATCCCCTATCCCTTCTTCCATGGAACTTATTTCTAAATTAGAAAGGCATTCATTATCTCCATTGATGGCACAACCTCCTTCACTCACCTATAAATAGATCATTCGTCTAAGAGATCAAGGCTGAAAAATATTGAGTTGTAAGGAGATGCTGGTGATATGAGACTAGAATTGACTGTAAGTATTGTAATAGTGTTGGAGTGTCTTGCTTTTCATGAGGTTAAGAGGATTTGAATTGGAAGAGTGCTCCTGGATTGAGCTCATATGGGTTGTAATCTTTCCTCTTATCAATAAAATTTTCAAGACTTTTTCCTTATGCTTGTGTTATATGTTAATGCATTCATATGTATATCATGTTCTCGGTTCCATGTTATTTATAAGCAATAGATCATTATCGTTTTTCCTTGATGGGTCTTTGTTGCTATAGTTGTGCAGGTACTTTCCAAGTGACTTAAGTACGGAAAGGAGAAGCAAGATTGGTTAAGGGAGACAAGGAGCTAGCGAAAACTATAAGTAGGTTTCTCTCCTATTTGTTTTATCTGTTGATTATAGAAAAAGATTAACATTACTTTGTCTATTGTTTCTAGATCCGCTACTAGATCTAGAGGGTTAGGCGTTTGTCCAAGTACACTAAATATTCCCGTAACAATTACGACCCCTTAGACTCCTATATATAGAAAGGAGGTCTTGTCATTTGTATCATCCAAGAATTATTCATTTATGTAATGTAAAAAAGGTTTCCCCCTCGAAGAGACTTATTTTGAAGGCGTTGATCTCTCTTTTCTATATTTTTGTGAGCTGGTTTCATAAAATTTGGTATGAGAGCTTTGATTCTAGGGTTTCGCTGCTCCAAACAAGTCATCGTGGAATTTTCACTATAACTTTTTCTCTATGCAGTTTAAGAAGCTAAAAAAAAAACCCACGTGAGCCAAAACCGTTCTGAACCTTGGGTCTGAATTTTATATCTTCTTTCGTTATACATTCTGAGTTATGATCTGATGAAGTTAGGGTTGTTGCAGACTCCCAAATTACATTCCAAACAGATGACCTTGGGAAAATCGTCATAACTTTCTCTCTGAGCATCATATTGAAATTTAGTAAGAAGTTACAGAAAGAGGACAAATTGTAGTTTTCTGTATATATTTTTCAGATCCGAAGGGAGAAACAATGACACATTTCACGTCGTACAAGTTCCCTCTACTGAAAAATTATATAATCAGGTCATCTTGGGAGATTGGGCATAACTCTTTCTTGGAGAATCCAATTTTGATTAGACTAGTGGCATTAGAAAGAGGACTCAGAGGGTTCCTGCAAGATGCAAATTCAAAACTTGGAGATCCAAAATTACATAGTTACAATTGTTTCAATATCAAGCTCCTAAAATCAAGAAAAGGCGATAAGAGGAAGTTTGATGGCAAGGATCCGATAAATTGGATACTACGGATGGAGCAATATTTTGATCTACATGATGTACAACTATTACAAAAGGTACATATTGCATATTTATATGTAGAATCAAATCAATTTTTATGGTATAAATGGCTTTGTTTTGGTAAACCACTTGTCACTTGGTCAATTTTCACAGAGCAAATGATAGCACATTATGAGGATACAAAGGGCAACACCTTCTTTAGCCAATTGATAAATATGAAAGAAAAGGGTTCAATGGAAGGGCACATTGAGGACTTCCAAAAATTGAATATAAGTGTAAATGATATTCCATAGAAGCAAATGATTGATGTCTTCATAGGAACTTTAAAGGATAACATTCAACATGAGGTTCATCTTTGGGAACCTAATTCATTGGAGAAGGCATTCAGGTTGGCAAGAAAATTTGAAAGAAGAATTATGGAAACAAAGAATCCTGCCACTCACAAATATAAATATGGAAGTGTTTTTTCTCCTAGCTTTACATAACCTACAAGGTTTACACCACAACAATTGGAAGAAAATATAGAAGAAGGGTTTTGTTACATTTGTGATAGCAAATACACTAAAGGTCATAGGTGCGCTGAGAAGACATTATTTTACATAGAATGTGAAGAGGAGGAAGAATGTTGGGTTGTGTTATATTCTTTCCACGACTAGTCCACATAGCTAACCGGGGGGTTAGAGGGGGGGTCACATGGGGTTTGAGGCATACCTGTAACCCCACTTTATGGGGTCCAGGGTAGCGCCCCGGAAAATTTTGGTTTTGGAACCTATGTTAAGTTGGGCAGACCCACCTATGGTTTTGTGCATGATTTTTGCACATGTTTTTTGGACGTGATGGTTTTCGGTCCATGGTATTGGATGCTTCAACATGTATAAATATGTATTGTAACAT
>APFE030581717.1:0-10005 GCA_000404065.3 Pinus taeda
TTCTATTTTCCTCTCTAGTTATCCATGTAGGTTTAAGTTCACATTCTCCAATTGTTTTTATGGTATCCATGTGTTGCATTTTTAAAATCTCGGACCTCTATTCAATATAAGAGAATGCCTATTCATGTTGCATTAAATAAATTTGTATATATATTATGTCTGCATCTCTCTTTGAACCTCTATAATCCTCCATTATAAGATATTTTCCCTGACCTACTCTAGCTAGTTTATAAGGTCTTATTTGTCTCAACAAGTGATATATTGGCAAGTCCTTGGGTGTCTTCCATACGCATTCTAAGACTAGATAAAGGGATATCTTCTATGCTGCTTGTGGTAAGGATAGAGGAATTCTTATTTCTTGGGCTACTTAATATTTTGTTCTAACATGTAGCTTCTCGATCTTAACATTTTCAGCTCATAATGGGTTTCCTTGTTCGGAAAGTTAAGGGCCTAAAATGGATGGCCCCTCCCCACCCATTTCCAATAAGATAGTAGCAAATATAATTATCCAAATTACTTGTTTATGTAGTAGCATCCTTTGTTGTGTATGTTTTATATTCTTTGCACGATTAGTCCCACACAAAATTAGAATGCATTAGCCATAGCAAGGGAGTCACAAGAGGGGCAGGGCCCTTAAGAAAAAAACTTGGGCTACTTTTTGCATGTGTTTTTGGAAATTTTTAGTAAAAAATTTTCACTTTTAGTAATTTTGTGGCACATGGTGTTTAACCCATGGTTTTGTAATTTTAGCTAAGGAACTTTGGTTGTATTCTAATCCAAGGTTAATAGATTGGGGTTTATGGATGCCACATGATATATATTGTATTGTAACATTGTAAATATATAATATACTTAAACATCTTGTTGGGTTTCTCGGTTTATGTTTCCAGGGTAAATTCTTTGTGTTAAATATATGTGTGCTCCATTGCATCATTTTTGTTTTTATTACAAAGTTGTTTGTAAGAATTAATTGTATATGGTTAAAACCAACATCCTTACCAATTCCCTCTAGTTTTACTTTCTTGTTAGTCTTTCTCTTTTTCTTATGACTAGAGCATACCTTGTCTATCACCTTTTTTTTTTTCTCTTTGTTGACTCTCCAATGCGGTCTACCTCTTCCAATTTATTAACTTGCAAAGCTGAAAATTTCTCTTCACCTTTAGCTAAAATTTATCTCATGAAGCCTCACGTGATTTTTGTCAAATCCATCACACATGATTAGCTTTACAAGCCAATGGTGGGCTAAAGTTGTTGGTTTACCTTTCTATAATTTTTTGCTCATATCTCATATGGATTGAGACAAGAAATGGGGGACACATAAATTTTCTCTACGTTATTGGTGTGATTATTATCTTCATTGATATAACAACCTCAAGTAGGATAATTGTACTAGGTTGTATCTCCCTTCATATGTTATGTATCTAATTAGGCGAAGGACTAACTCATCCTAAGATTATGGTAAACTAACACTTTTCACATCGTATTTGGTATCCCCCATGGATTCATAAGCCATGAAAAATGTTTGTTTGACCCTCAGGTATAGGATTCTATCTTCCTTGTTCCAAGGTAGTCCAAAGGGGACCCCTGTCATTCTTAAAATGATTTATATATCAAATTTCATCTCTAATCCCCTAACTATAGAAAACCCTCCTTGGGATTTCCCTTTGGTATCATGAGTTTGGAAAATTCATGGTTAAGTCATCATTAAAATGCTACAGTCTATTCAAACATTTAATTGGTTGAGAAATTATGGAGATCTCAAGAAATCCAAGGATTCTTGTAAAGGATGGACGTGCTTGTGGGTCATATTCCTTAAATCTTGCCTAACATTGTTATTGTGATGATAATTGCATGTGTATGTTAGGTTGTAGAAACCTTCTTTAATTTTGAGTCCATTGATTCTCTAAAAGAATGAAATAATGTTGTAGTCATGGTATTATTTTTACTAGGAACTAAATTGTAGTAGGAAATATAAACGTGAAATTAATCCTTAGAAATGTTATTTCCTTTAAAGAGAAAAGATAAAGTAAGGAATTTAGAAACTTAGGTGTTATTTAAGTTCAACTTGGTCTAATGCATCTCTAGGTTAAGTGTGTTTCTTTATTTTTCATTGTAATTATCTAATCCAATGGTTATGATTATGTTCTAGACATCAAGTGATCTAATAGTTCATATTCTCCTCAATATTAATGCTTATTGATGTGTGGTTTGACACTTGATTGGTCCATGTTATCTATTTAAAGAACATGGAGGGTCATTTTCTAATGATCGATTGTGAGAAACTCATATGTAAAATATTTTCCTTTTGCATTAACGTATTTCTTTGAGTGGCCACATTCATTGGGGTAAAGAAATATTTCTCTATTTGAAGGTTTTAAACATGTAACATACTAGTGTTGATTTTCTACTACAATTAGGGTTAGCACAATATTTCTAAAATTCTGATAATTACTTTTGATGTAGATGTTATTTTGACTTGTTTCAAAATATCATTCAATAATTATACTTCAAAAAAACAAAAATAAAGAATAGTAGAAAAATAGAGATCATAATGCACATAAGAGAGGCAAGATTTACCCTGGGAAAACCCACTACAGGGAATAACCCAACAACCTTTTCAATATAGAAATTCTTGTTGTTCAATGAGAGACACACCTAGATCTATGGTCAAAGTTTTCTCCTCCAAGTCACTCAAATTGATCCTGCACTTTGCTCTTGATCTTGCACTTCTATAATTCCGACCTCCTGAAATAGCCAGTTATCCAGAATTTTTGCCCTATAATAGTTGCCCCAGTAAGCTAGAAATTTTCACCCCCCTACAACAACTGCTCTAGACACTACAAATCATAGAGAGAGAGAGATTTTCCTTCACACATGTGAGTTTCTTGAGAGAGATAAGACAAAGAAAATTTGGCCTTCTTCTTCATCCTTCTGTGTACTTCTTGTCCTTCACTCAAACCATCTTAAGAGAGGAATGCAAATTTCCCAAATGAGGAGCTCAATTTTCCTTTATATAGTAGTCTATATATGTTGAATGGATGTGTCTCTTGGCCATGGTTAACTTGACATAGAGGGAAGTTGACTTGTCACTTTTGGAGAAAAAAAATAATTTTAAAAATTCAAATTTACATCTTTTAAAAGTTGCAACGCAACTTTGACTCAAAATATTTTTTCCTTTGACTCAAGCATTTATAATTATTCTTTACAATGATAGATATGAATACATCAAGTAACCGAAATTACATTATGAAGACCGACCATAGTTACAATTCAACACTCCCTCTTAACTAGGGAGATATTCATAATCACTATAATAGATGTTCTCAAATTGAACAAATTTTCTATAAAGGAAATGTTATCCATTATTACTAGCACCATCATCTATCATCGTCATTCTCTAGCGACAATATTCAGGGTGCTACCAAACCCATGGCTATGCCATCATTATATCAGGATTCACTCCTCCACAGTGATCGGTCCTCAAATCACATGGCCACCACCTAGGCTATAATGCTCAGACCATCAACTAGCAAGCACTCACTCATTATTCCTAGTGAGAACTCTGGGACAAGACCTCACTCAACCTCTTCTTGGTTGGTGATCAGTTCTAGATGTTGAACTAGACCACACTCCACCCTACTCGATGTATGATCGAGGTCTAGTACCTCACTCCATCCTTCTGGTGAGTGATCAGGGTCAAGATGTTGAACGAACTCATTCCACCATGCATGTTGTGTGATCAGGGTTGAAGACCTCAATCCACCATGCCTGGTGTGTGATCAAGGTCTAAAACCTCACTCCACCATTTGTGGCATGTGATTAGGGTCCTCCTCCAAGGGACACTCTCTCAACATTGTTCATTGATCCCTCTGGGTCTCTTGGACCCATTATCCCTTTCAAGAGAATGTCCATATGCGTTGCAAAAAAATCAACACTCCTTCTCAAAGAGAGGGGTGATCTCCATGAGACCTAGCTTTTTTATGAAGTATGTGAACTTGTCCCTTGGAAATGAATTCATTAGAACATCAATTGTATTCTCATCAATGGAGATGTACTTAGGCCTTATTTCTCTCCTATGCACCTTGTCACAGATGTAGTGGTACTTGATATCAATATGATTCTACCTATTATGGAACAAATGATTCTCTAAGAGCTTCACAGAACTTTTATTATCACAGTGTATCACCATTGGTTCCAACTCTTGGACGAACAATTTTGCAAACAACTTTTGGAGCCATACTGCTTCAGTAAAAGCCTCATTGGTTTTGATGTAATTTTCTTTAATACTGTTGAGTGCTATCGACCTCTTCTTTTAGCTCATCCACGATATCATTGTGGATCCCAAATTGAAACATACTCCTAAGGTACTCTTCCTGTATTCAACACTTCCTGCACAATCAACGTTTGTATATCCCTGAAGTTGTACATCGTTGTTTGCAACATACCTCAAGCCATATCTCATTGTACCATGCAAATATTTCAATATGTGCTTTTTTGCAATCCAATGCTCATGTCTCGGTTCCACTTGGAACTAGCACAAGGTGTTCACAACAAAGAAAATGTTCCACATGGTGTTAAACAAATACGCCAACATACCAATTGGTCATTGGTACATATATGGATATACCAATCTAGAGTCGGAGCCTTTTAACTTCTTCAAGTTAGTTGACATGGATTTTAAATCCATCATACCAAATATATGAAGGTTCTGTGTTACATGTTTTCCTTGACTAATGAATGCTTCACCAGGTTTCTGCCATACTTCTAATCCCAAATAATAGTGCATCAACCCAAGATCCTTCATGTTGAACTCAAAATCCAACTGCTTCTTGCACTGAATGATAAGAGGCTTGACATTTGTCAGAAGAAAATCATCAACATATAATAATAATATCACAGGTGTATTCTTCACAACCTTCAAGGGAATTCAACTTGTCACTTTTACAACAACAAAAAAATCATCTTAAAAATTCAAATTTACATCTTTTAAAAGTCGCAATGCGACTTTGACTCAAAATGTTTTTTCCTTTGACTCAATCATTTATACTTATTATTTACAATGATAAATATGATTACATCAAGTAATCAAAAGTACATTATGAAAACTGACCATAGTTACAATTTCAACACTCCATCTTAACTAGGGAGATATTCATAATCGCTATCATAGATTTTCTCAAATTGAACAAATTTATATAAAGAAAAGGTTATCCATTATTACTAGCACCATCATCTATCACCATCATTCACTAGCAGCCATATTTAGGGTGCTACCAAACCCATGGATATGCCATCATCATATCGGGACTCACTCCTCCAGAGTGATCGATCCTCGAATCCCATGGCCACCACCCAGGTTAGAATGCTCAGACCCTCAACTAACAAGTACTCACTCATTCTTCCTCGTGAGAACTCTGGGACAAGATCTCACTCAACCCCTTCTTGGTTGGTGATTAGGTCTAGATGTTGAACTAGACTGTACTCCACCCTACTTGATGTGTGATTGTGGTCCATTATCTCACTCCACCCTTTTGGTGAGTGATTAGGGTCCAAAACCTCACTCCACCATTTCTGGTGTGTGATTAGGGTCCTCCTCCAAAGGACAGTCTCTCAATGTTGTTTGTTGATCCCTCTGGGTCTCTTGGACCCATTATCCCTTTCAAGAGAATTTCCATCTATGTTGCAGAAAAAACAACACTCTCTCTCAACAAGAGGGATGATCTCCATGAGACCTAGCTTGTTTCTGAAGTATGTGAACTTGTCCCTTGGCATTGAATTCGTTAGAACATCAATTGTCTTCTCATCAGTGGAGATGTAGTCAAGACTTATTTCTCTCCTCTACACCATGTCACAGATGTAGTGGTAGATCCTAGTTTCATGAGATAGAGAATACCAAGCTCTTGGAGCTTTCTTGATTCCATATAATGCTTTCTTCAATCTGCAAACATGAGATTTCTTTCGATATACCTCAAATCCTTAAGGTTGTTCTATGTACACATCTTCCTCAATTACTTCATTGAGGAAGGCAATATTTACATCCATCAGCTGTAGTTCCCATCCCATGGAAGTAGCAAGAGAAATGATGGATCTAATGGAGGTGTACCTGGAAACTTGAACAAAAGTCTCATCATAGTCTTCTCCCTCTTTCTGGGAAAATCCTCTAGGCATGAACCATGCCTTATATTTGTTGATACTCCCATCTGCAACATTCTTAATATAGTATATCCACTTGGAATTCACTATTGACATCCCCTTACACCTTGACAAAACCTCCTAGACATCATTCTTCATGATTGATTGGTATTCCTCATTCGTTGCTTACTTCCATACTTGTTGGCTAGTTTCTTCTTCATATGTGGAATGTTATTCATCAATGAATTTTGTCATGAGTGATGTATAGCTGGAGAAACTCTTAGGTTTCTTCACTTATCTATATGTGCCATCTAGAGATGCATGTCCTTTCGCCTCTTCTAATGTGGATACAAGCCATGCAGGTTTCTTCTTGATCTTTGGAACTATAAATGGTTTTGCTAGACCTTGAGGCCCCTCTACCCTTCCAGTACATTCTATAGAGCTCAATTGTTCTTCCCCTGAGGATTCTTGTTTTACTTCTTCCAAGGAATATGTAGAGACTTCCTTAGACCCCCGATATGCCACTTTCTCATCGAAGGTGACATCTTGACTAACCTCAATTTGGAACTACTCTGGAATGTATATTCTATAGGAAACATGAATATATACAAGGCAGCCAAATATTATCATCTACCCGACCTCTAGCTTCCTTTTAGAGAAGGCTTCTTCAAGAGTCATGCCTTCCATAACTCTATGAGGACTTCGATTTTGAACGTAAATAGTTTTCTATGATTCTTCGCCCCATAAGAACAAGGATAAATCCAAATCATGCATCATGGCCTTGGCATATTCTTCAATGGATATGTCCTTTCACTCTACTACACCATTATGTTTTTTATTATAGGGTACAATTAGTTCCCTCCTAATCCCAGTATGCTTGCAAAAAGCAACAATCTCCTTTGACGTGTATTCTCCTCCATTTTCAGATCTTGGTATGTTGATCTTTTTACTTATCAAGTTCTCCGCTTCAGCTTTGAATTCCTTGAACTTGTCAAATGTCTCATCTTTTGTCTTAAAGAGATATATCCATGTCTTATGGGAGAAGTCATCAATGAATGCCACATAATATAATGAACAACTATGTGATTTTACAGGCATTGGACCACATGCATCAGAATGACTTAGTTCCAAAGATTCCCTAGATCTATTGTCACTATTTGAAAATGCTTTCTTAATGTTTTTCCCAAGAGCACAACCTTTTCATGCACCATCATTCTTTATCTATAGTTCAGGAACCCTTGACACTATTTCACTTAATTCGGTCAATGCTCTGAAATGAAGATGTCCATACCTTCGGTTCCATAACTCACTTGGATCTATTTCATCATGTCTAAATTCTTGGTGTAGTTGACTTACAAGTCTATACAGTCTTCCATCACGAATCCCAATAACCCGAGCATCATCTATAATAGAGTCCTTTAACCACACAAGTAATTTTCCATCCACAAAAGAAAACCTATCTCCTTTATCTTCTAAAAACGAAATAGAGAAATTCTTTTTTTTGAATCTGTTACATAAAGGAGATTGTTGATGTGAATGTGGTTACCAGATTCCAACTCTATGGATTCCTTTCCAACTCCTTTGACTGCATATTTTTTATTGTCTCCCAATTCAACCATTTGAGACAAATTCTTCTCTATCATGCTTCAAAGATTCCCACGCTCTCTGATTACATGTCTTGATGCTCCATTACCTACCAGCCACATGGTATCATCATCTACAAAGGATCCTGCCAAAGTAGAATAGTAGAAGAAATATTTTTCACCTTTGAACTTTGGATTTTCAACTTCCTCAACTTCTACTATGAAAGCATGGTGTTTCCATTTTCTTTTCTTGTTAGCCATATTAGGACAATCTCTCTTGAAATTTCCATATTCTTGACAACCGTTGCATTGTATTTTTGATAAATCTTTCCTCTTCTTAGAGGAAGAAGGTCCCTTTCCCGACTTCTTATGTTGAGGTCCAAACTTCTTATTTTCCTTGTTCTTGAATATGGTTGCAAAGGATTAAACTTCTTTATCTTGATGATCTCTAGTCATCAATATTGCTTCTTTCTGAGCGCATGATGAGCATAATTGCTCAAATGAAGGAGCTTCTTATTGGAAAATTAAAAAGGTTGAATTTTTTTCTTTATGTTGATAATTACTTGTGATATTCTTATGTTCTTATTAATGTTCTTGCATTCTTCTTTTATTTTAGTTAATCAAGAAATTACCAATAACCATAACACAAAGATCAAAGACACCAGATTTAGGTAGACAATCAGGGTGAAACCCCTATTTAGGGGAAAACCCAGTCAACAATTCTTCCTTTAATAGTTTCACGAGATGATCCAAGACTCCTTGACCTAGACATAAACTTCCTCCAATCACGATGTCATCCGTTCCTTTCTTTTGTAGATGATAGCCTTCTAGCAACAATTCAATCTAGCACTTCGATCTTGTAGTAGTAGAATTTTTATCTCCCAACAACGAAATTTAAACACAACAACAAAAATTTGACCTAGTAGCAAAACTTCTACTACAACCACCATCCAAAATTTTGCATATGCTTCATTCTGGAGCCTCCCGTCTAAACCACAACAACTCATCTTGCACTGATCTAGGTATATTTTCTTCGATTGAGCCTCATCCTTTGCAACTTGGAATGTGTTTGCTTAATTGGTTCCTTTTATAACCCACAAGTCGATCTTTTCACTTGATCTTTTTACAGCTTCAGACTTGCCTTAGATAATTGCACAATTCTTGAGGGCATTTGGCCTTACTCTTGGGAATTTCATAGTCCTGATTGCTAGTGAGCCTTGAGCTCAAGAAATGCACAACACTGGATGGAATCCAACCTTGAGCTGGGAAATTGCGCAGACATGAGAGCCAACCCAGAGCCACTCAACCTAGAAATTGCGCAGAACCCATTGTGCTAAAAAATTTCTTAGTGAATGAATGAGAGAGTTTCCCAGTTCTTCCCAAAACTGTGTTTCCAGGTAATGCATGATAGTTTTTCTTGAAAAATAAAAAAAGAAAAAAAATATCCGTAAAAAATAGGGATCTATTTTTAACAACCTGAAGGAGGCACTTGAGTTATTTTAGAAAATGTCGCCAAGTGTCACTTTTTCCTTGATTTTTGGCATGCGCATCATAAACCCTAACTTGAAAAAATCTATTTAATCGACACTACTACAACTCATTTTCACATCTGATATTGGATCTATGGAATTCTCGAGGAAATCAAGGAACCTTTGGTGCGATCGTCATCGCTTTTCTAGGTGAGTTTTGCTTTTCTAGTTTTTCCATTTTTTTGTGGTTTTTGTTGTTTAGCTTGTGAGAATATTGCTTCACTTGTTGCTTTGAGTTTCTGTTGGTGCTTTAACTTGTTTTAGGTTGTAGAAGTGTTGATTCAAGTTTTAGATTGTCTTTCCCAAGTGCCGCATGTGTTTTTCCCATTTTTGCACCAACAGTCGTTAGTGGGGAGTTGGAGAGGTAAATCCCCTCTACGGATAGAGGTGATCCCTACTAGCCCAGAACGGGTCTAGCAACAATCAAACAATGCTATCACGCAAGTTCCTAATTGCAAATAAAAGGTAGGTGGTGAAGACCTACTTGAGTTCCAACGCTTTTGTTCGTAGAAGAGACGTCGCCCACGCTCCTTTGTCGTGGCCGGTCACAGTCCTCCACTATCTCTGTGAATGAACACCTGCACACAAAGAGAAAAACAAAAACACAAGCGTGAAATCTAATATATGAAATTATACATCAGTCAGGAAGGATATAATTCAAGATCAACCATTACAAGTACAATGAGAATGGAACCATAATGATAGTCATCTATTATTAATAATCAATAAAGGAGAATACAACCAACGTCCTGACGTCAAGT
>APFE030581725.1:13005-34017 GCA_000404065.3 Pinus taeda
ATCTTGGCTGGATCCACATGCACCCCTTGTTCATCAATAATGTATCCTAGATACTGAACCTGGGTCATGCCAAAAGTGTATTTATCCAAATTGGCACATAGCTTGTGTTGCCATAGTGTTTGGAGAACCTGTCAGATGTGGTGGAGGCGCTCTTCCCAACTCTAGCTGAATATTAGAATGTCATCCAAGTATACCACTAAAAATGAGTTGGTGAATGGCCTCACGATGTCATCCATTAGCCTCATGAAGGTTACAAGAGCATTCATCAATCGGAAAGGCATAACCGACCATTCGAAAAGGCCCTGCTTGGCTTTGAAAACAGTCTTCCACACATCAGAGGGTTTGATTGGTACCTGGTGATATCCTGACTTCAGATCGATCTTGCCGAAATATTTTTCCCCCTTTATTTGGTCCAGGAGGTCATCAATATGCGAGATTGGGTACCTATTATGGACAATGATCTTGTTCAGTGCCTGATAGTCAATACAGAGTCTCCAAGTCCCATCCTTCTTCTGTACCATCATGATCGGGCTCCCACAAGGCAAGGAACTCGAACAGATGTGACCTTTCTATAGCAGCTCCTGATTCTACCTTTTGATTTCATTGTTCTCCAGAACGTAGCGCTGATAAATTGGTCCATTAGGTAGCGGTGCACCTGGGGTCAGATTGATGGAGTGCTTGACCTGACAGTGCAGAGGAACCCCTATGGGGGAGGTGAAAATGTCCTTGTACTCCTCCATGACCTTGTCCATCTGTAGTTGTTGTGCAGAGGGGCCCTATTTGGAGGCCATGGCCACCATCTTCTTCTTTCCTTGAGGGCATATCATCAAGAAAACAAATTTCTTGGTTTTGGAAATGAGCTTACTACATTGTTTTGTAGTAATCAAAGAGATGGCAATAGGCGGTGCTACCTCTAGTATCCTGTAGAACTTATTTCCCAATGTAATGATAACAACACAGGGCCTTGATTCATACATAGTGTGTCACTTCCACAAGTATGGCTGTCCTAATAATACATCACAAAATTCAAGGGGAGCAATGTCACACAATACCTCATCCATGAAGGGCTTTATGTTGTATGGAAGGCAACACTGCTGGCTCACACGAAGATCCTGTCCTTGGTGAAGCCACCGATGATGTACAGTTGTGGATGTGCTGTGGTCGGTAAGCCCAACTGCTTCATGATCTCTATCAAAGTGATGCTATTTTGGCTCCCTCTATTGACAATGAACTGTACCGGGGAGCCCTTTACCCACATCTAGGAGTGGAAGAGACACTCCTCCTCCTCTAGATCTTCGGGTGCATTTTTCTGGATCTTGGCGGTAGCAACAATGGCATTGGGATCTGCATCAATGATCTACTTTCCTTTTTCATTCCCCTTGTCAAGTTCTGACTCAGAGTCGGAACATGCATCTGATTCTGAAACCTTTAGCTCATCCACCAGTGACTGCTTGGCCCAACACTCACTTGTGTTGTGAGTTCCCGTGTCCTTTTTCAACTTCGCGACATTGTTATTGGCTTGCAGTTTTGGTGGGTTGTCTTGGGCTACCCCGCCTTTTCTTTGTCCCTTGTTCTATGGTTTAGGGGCACCTTTCCCTTACTTCAGATTCGTAGATCCAAAGTCTCGCTTCTTTTATTTAAACTTCTTCTCGACCTTGAAGGAATATCGGTATGTTGTGCCGAGCGAGGAGATGTTCAAGAATTCTATTTCTTCATGGATGTACTTGTGTAGGTAGCTGCGGTATTTGAGTATCAAATGCTAGTCTGAATCCTTGATACCAAACTTTGTGCGAAGGGTATGGAAAACATTGGTGAACTCCGGCACGTCTTGGTCCCTTCCCTGCCGCATCGTGGTCCACTTTATGTATTCATCCTCATAGCTTTCGAAAGGGTAGTACTACTCCTTGATGGCATTCCGGAATGAATTCCAGGTGGGTGCAGCTGAAAATAGTGAGCTGGTATTTTCATCCTTGTGCTCACAGTAGGTTTCCCACCAGTCCTTGACGTGGGGGGCTGCTTTGAGAAGAGCGAAAACAATCTTTTCCTGACTTGAAAATTCATGAATAGAAAAATAACCTTCTAGCAGACTTAACCATTTGTCTATGGCATCTACGTCTATCTAACCCTCAAATATGGGGATTTCAAAATTAACTTGTACTTTAAAGGGTGTGGCGTTTCCAAAGAGCTGCTAGAAGTCGATGCGTCGCTTCTGAGTAGCCGCTGAAGGATCTGGGCAAAGTTGTCCATCATCACGTTTCATTATCTCTCGAGTGCTTCTTCAAGAAAGATTTTTATAGGATATCTTGCTCTCTCATCTTTCTTCTCATCTGCCATGGGAGGTTGTTTGGATTTGCGAGGTTGGTCTTGCAAAGGTTCGACCAGTTCAAGCCCTAACTCCTTATATCTCGACCTCATTGGGGACATGCAACGAAAAAGCAGACTGCTCTGATACCATGGATCCAGACCTAAAAAGGAATGCAACAATTATAGAGATAACCATAAACATAGATATGCAGTGGAAATAATACTTCATTTCATTAATGTAAAATGCTGAAATATGCTTACAAACAGTAATGGAAATAAACTAGCTAGGGCGATGGTAGCTTATCTCTCAGAAGAGATGTGGTGGCTACATGACTCTCAATTGTGTTACAATGAGGCTTGAAGGCCTATTAATTGTTGAGAAACAATGGAAAACACTTATCATTCCAAAACCTAACCCTAAAAGATGAAACGACAAACTGTGGGCCCCGTTTGGGTAAATTGGTACATCAACTTCCCAAGGTCGTAACTTTGGCATACGATCTCTGTTTGACATATACAATAGCTCGTTAGAAATATCTATCCGAGCACTACCACTTTAGGGAGGGAAAAATTAATCCATGGACCCATGTTGCCCCCAAATTTCCCAAAAAACATCGTTTAGGGCCTCAAAATAGCTCCAGAAGTTTAGGACCTGAAAAACTACTAAAAATAGTAAGTTGTACTACAACTAAGGAAATTGAAAATGCTGAGAGAAAAAATGGTGGGGGTCCAAGTGGACTTGGTAGGTGGCCACCAATATCCACCTAGATTAGGTCCACCATAGGAAGTTTTTCAACAATACCCATCAAAGGAACTTGAAAAGATTTCTTGGATAACGACTTTTAGAGAAACTAGAGTTATATGATTTATTCACGTGGTAGTACCATTGTTGTTTGTTCACCCCTAAATTACCCACATTATTGTAATATTTTGGACATGAAGTATCAAACATGACTATGAAAACACCCCCCCCCATTCCAAACAAACCCAGCGGGCGATCTTGGCATGGTGACATGAAGAAGGATTAGCCAATAAAAAATCAAAGTCATTTTACAAAATAATAAGAAATTAAGAGTGAATTATCCCTCACAAGACTTACCACAAGAGCTTTCGATATTGAATTTGAGGCAACTGTAATATTGATAAAATTTGGGAGCAAGTGGATAGATATGGAGCAACAACATCAAATTCAAGAATTTCCTTCTCTTAGTTTCGTGGCCATTGATAATGACTTTAAGGGAATAGTGCCTAAAACAAAAACTTCTATCAGAATAAGAGAAATCAAAAACATTTTGCTAACAATGATATGGGTAATTAGGTGGTGTCGAATATTGGGCCTTCAAATTGAAATAAATTCTTCATTTCTCTTATTATGGATCTATCTAGTAACGAAAAATTTCTCGATGTTGTTTTCTTCTCATAATGAAAAAGTATTGAAGTAGAAAGAATTTTTTTATAAAAATATATTATGATATATCATGACACTAGTAATCATTAAATTTCTTAATAGATACTTGGATGAAATATCGTATTTCATTAACATTGTCTGTAAGAATCACCACCTTTATTGTCTTGGGACTTGCAAAATAAATGAGGAACTACCTGCAATAAAACATGAAATCATGGAGGAAGAGAGGTGATTGGGATATCCTAATCCAAGAGTTATGCAAAAAAATAACAATTAGTTACTTTGTAAAACAAATCCACCAAAATATAAACAAAGAAAAATGAATTTATTACGTGTAGGAAAGTAGTGGCTAGCCATACTGACCAACAATGTTTTAATGATAACCTCTTTGTTTTTCATCTAATTTGGGTGATTCCAAAGCCAAATGAAATTGTATTTATATGGATATATCCAATAGAAATATGTTTTAAAAATTCCATAAGATGATATGGGAAATATGTTCAAAATAACCTGCATAATTAAATTGTTTTTATATTTCCAACTTAAATCTACAACCAAAATTTTAAGCATAACTTTTTCGTTTGGTAATGGATTGAATTGATTAAAATTGTAGATGAAAGTATATTCATGTAGGTGTCCCAAATAGAAGTGCGTTTTAAATACAATAATAATTAATCAATCAAATATGCTAATGAACATCCAGAAAAACAAAGTTTTAAGAGTGTTGATTTATGATAGCCATCCAGTATTTTGGTCATAACTTGTATGATATCGAAATCAAGTGACTCAAATTTTAATGTAAACTAGATTCATAATATAACATGCTATAGAAATAGGTTTTGAATATATATCTATTTAGGCATCCAAAAACTGATTGTCCCAACTTTTTCCTTGAGCTTCCTACTATACACCTTATCAATGTTTTGGTTTTAACTTTTTTTCTTTGAGATCCAAATTGAGTGATTCAAATTGGGTTACAAAATAGATATGAAGGGATATTTAAGATAGAAAAAATTTTAAAAATATTCCCATTTGGTCTCTCAAACTATGACTGTGCCAACTGTTTTTCAGTGATTTCATCAAGCCAATATGCCATAAAATCTAATAAACAAGCAATTTCTCCCAAATGGTGATCTGAATGGATGTGGATGTTTGTAAGATTATGATTTTAAATAAATAAATTTACATACACAAATAAATTCGAGGATTTATCACCCATTTTGATTTACAAAACACATTGCAACAAACACTCCACTTATAAAGAAAATTATTTTTTTATCTAGTTATTTATTTTATTTTCTATACTATCCTACTCTACTTTATTTTAAGAAAGGAATATCTCCTTCAATATTTATAGTGCAGGAATATTTCTAGTGCAACCACGTGTGTAACAAATATAGAAATGCATTTATACTCATATTTGAAATATAAACTTTAATATATACGAGAGCATGAAAAATTAGTTGCTTTAATTGATATGGTGCTAAGAGTTATTGAATAATAAAGGAACGATATCCTACTCTACTTATTGGTCCCTCGATTCCATGAAGAATGTTGGTATATATCGCTTTGTGAGGTTGTGTAGATATTCCATGACTCGTTCATTATTCTCTTGTTCTTATCCTTTTCCCTAAGATGCAAATGTATTTATTATTGTGACTAGGTTGTATAAGGTATTTAAAATATTTTTTCCCATCAAAATCGTCACCGCTTCAGTCGATTCAAGAATAAAAGTTGTTACGATAGAAATTATTAGAGTAGCTTCATCATTTTCAACAGTTCCAACAAGTTTAGCAGTAACCATTTCAGTAGTTTCAAGTGTTACAGTCTTAATTGTTATAGTTTCAGTTGTTACAACATTAGATGTTACAACAGTTTTAGCAGCAACTCTACAAATATTTCAACAGCAATACTTTCAATAGTACTGGGCATTATAATATCAATTGTTACAACATTTGCAACATATTTAGCATTGACAATTGTTATGATATCTATTGTTACAACATATACTGTTACATACTCCACTTCTAGTGATGGGCCTCCAAACTAGACATAAATTAAGGTCCATCTAACCTTTGATAGGAACATAAAGGATATATTAAATTTCTCCTTCTACATTTAATAATGTTTTTTAGATTTAATATGTTCTTAGGAAGGTTTAGAGATAATTGCATATTATGTGCCTAATATTATTTATTTTTGTAGAATATTGAGAGAATATGGAGTAAATTTTGAATGAGATAATATAGGTACTTTCTCCATTCTATAGTAGGATCAAGATTGGATAATAACTAAACAAGATATTATGAAATTATTGCACAAATTTTGGAGCTCCAGTGATTGAGAAAATATAGGAATGTGCTCCCTATCATTTAATGTGGATTCCTAGCATTGAGAACAAGATCCACTATTTGAGGTATTTTGGAGGGAAGCTTCCTCATTTCAAGGATAATACTTCCTCGTCATTTTGTATAAGTACCAATTGGTATTGACCCCTAGAGGCATGTATTTCTCAGTCTTCTTGTGGAGAAAACTTGTTACTTAGTAGCTCCACTTGCATTTCTAGGAGGAATGTACTTGGATGTATTCAAATAATGAAGTTTGGTGCCATTTTTAGCTTTGAATTTTGGTTTCCTTCATTTGAATATGATTTTCCTTGGGCTTGGCCATCACAAGAGCCTCAGAGCCCTCTTATACAATTTATTTATTTCCTTTCAATGTCTTTTTTACTTGCATTTGTTATTCCTGCATTTACTACTCAATGTTGTAGGTTACATTGATTAAATGATTGAACTGAGTTGTTTTTCATGTTATTTACAGATTCAAAGGAATGGTGTGTCCTTATAACAACTTGAAAATTCATATTCAACATTGAGCTACTTGGATTGGTCTACTAGTTCATAAATCTAGAATTTCTAGAAATGCCTTGTAGAAAAATAGTAGTAATTTTATACTATTTTTTGTAACGTATTAATGCTTTTAATTTGAATTGATTCCACTTGTATTGGGTCATAAAAAAAATTCAATTTAATAACAAAATTTACCCTAAACCATTTTCACTTGATTAGGTTAGGCATTTGGTAGGTTAATTAGCTCATTAGTTCTTGAATTTCCAATTTTTAGAGTAGTATTTTCTGCTATTTTTTAACACATGTTGAAAAGGGAATTTTGGAGTTATGCCACTTGGAATGGAGTCCTAATACATCCTAATTATTTTTTAAAAAATTCCATCCCATTTTAATTTGGTTTACTTAGGCATTCGATAAGTTATCTCACTCCTGTAGCAAAACAGGGCCTCCTATAGCACCTCCTGTAGCACTCCATTAGCATATGTAAACTTGTCCATCTTTGTTCCAAAATATTGGATTTTGTCTCTTAGGCTTGAATAATGACCCTTAATCTCTGAATTCGTGATTTAGTAAGAGCAAAAGACATCTTAAGCCTTGCCTCTTCTCCGTTGCAATTCACCTATGTAGTTTGGATTAGTCGATAGATTCATGACTTGAAGAGCATAATGATGACTTTCATGATTACTTTATGAATCACATTGTGAACTATATTTAAAAATATATCTTGAATGTAGTGATTGAAGAATGATTTCATTTTGTTTCATAGATTTTAATCTATGGGTTCCATTTCCAACATTTCCATTTCTATTGCAAAGATTAGGCTTCCTTTTGATGTACCATTTACACTCTACAAATAGGTAAATGCTTACATTTCTACATATAGGATTAACCTATGCATTCATGAAAAGTATAATAGCATTTACTTTCTACAAAAGTAACTAGGATTTCCTGTCTGCAAAATTAATTAGGTTTCCTTTCTACAAATAGAGTAACATTTCCATTTCTACAATTAGTTTATGCTTGGATTTCATGACATTCATTTCACTGCATCAGATCAACAAAAGTAGGACACATTGCATGCTATACATATAGTGTCAAAACCTCTTTAGTTTGTACGAAAACTGGGTTGATAATTTAAGTTGGCATCATTGGGATTTGCACCATTATTGTTGCAATACTGGGGCTCATTAGTTACAAAAGATGTTGTTACAACATACACTATTATAACGATTTGAACAATTTCAATAAGAGAAGTTTTAGCAGTTTCAACATCCAAAACTATTATGACATTTGTTGATACAACATTAATTTTTATAACACCCATTGTTGTAGCATTAATTGTTACAGAAGTTTCAACATATTTAATAATAACAACAACATCAGTTGTTACAGTAGTTTCAACATTTTTAACAGTAGTATCAACTGTAACAACAATTTTGGGAAAATTTCCTAATGATATCTAGTTTTGGGCTTCTTCCTGGGGTGAATTCTCTACTTCATGCTTTGTGATAGCAGGGGAAGCTCTTGGATTCACTCCTCTCCTTGATCTAAAATGTATGTTATTACATTCAATGAGGGAGTAAGTGGGAAAAACAGCTACTTGTTATGAAACTTTACCATTTGGATTTGGATTAGGTTGCATAAGTAATTGGGACATTAGAGGAGGATTACTTGGTGGAGAATTGGATGGGATTTGCATTGATTTTTGTTGAATGGGTAGTTGAGTTTCCATGGGAAATCACTTTATAAAATAGGCTTCAAACCATCCCTAAGGCCATGGGGATATTTGACTCACAGGAGAGGGCCATTACAGACATAGTGTGGGATATTGAATTAAAAGAGGACTTAGAGTTTTCCATGGAACTGTAGGACTATGAAATTGTTAAGGAATTTGTTGAGAATAATACATGTTAGTCCATGTATTTAAGAATGATGAAGGGTTTTGATCTATGCTTAGTGGTGTAACTTCTCATGGATTCTTAGAGCCACTAAAATATGTTTACTTTGTCTCCTTACTTGATTCCTTAAATACTTTTTTAATCCTGGAAGTGAAATGCAATTATTTATTGAGTGATCCTCCTCGTAAATACTACAAATTTTTAAACTATTGAGTGGATATTCTCTTAAGGAGTTCCTCTTCCTACAGTTGGAGTGGAATATTGGAAGTGATTTTCCAACTTTAGCCTACTTTTGTTTTTCCTGCAAAACATCCAACTATAAAGAAAAATAGCTAATGATATCACTTTTAAAATTTTCAAACAAAATATCAATATCCACCCTTGTAGCTTCACCATTGAGTTCAAATTTATCATTGAAAGATTCCTTAAACAACCTTTTCTTCATTGATCGACCAGCTTCTTCAGCTAGCTGATATATTCTGACAGCACATGGATTAACATATAGGAAAAAAAAATTCCTACCTTGAATGAGATTTGTTGGAACAAAACCTAATTACAGGAAATGCAACCTATTTCTTGGCTCTTTATGAGGTCGAGCCCAATTAAGCCTATTGAATCAATGCACATCTTCTTACCTCTTGCCTTACCACCTAATATCCTCTAGAGCCAGGAATAGAGAATCACACTCATGAAGAAGGCATCTATAAAAAGGAAACAATGTCAATTATGTTCTTGCGCCCTAAATAAACTCCCTAGCAATGACGACAAAATGTTGGGTGAAAAAAATCTCTTAATAAAACAAATCAATTCACTCAAACATAAATTATCAATTTAGGCATGTCTTTTTATTTCAAGGTTATAATGAAAAATATAAGCAGGAAACAATAGTTAAATGGAATTGGCTAATTCCTAATGCTAATATTCCTCCTACAAGAACAAAGTTTCCATTCTTCACACTTGCATGAATGAATATCAACCTCACTATCAAACCCTCACTTGCATAAAAATAACTCACTGCAAAAAACGATGGAAATGAATTCACACTTGTAGAAATAAAATAACACTCCTTAAAATCAATCCTCACAAAACCATTCGATCACAACCACGCAACCAACAAGCCAACTGAAATCAAGTCATTCATTAATTCTGTAACAAAAACCAACTAACATTCTATTTCATAAACAAACTATAAATTTGTACTAGAAATTGAACAATATCACACAGTTATTAAGGATCGATCTAGGAGTCCTTATACTAACACACAAGCAATCTGTATTAAATATTCTACAAGCTAAATTAACTAACAATAGCAACAACAGATTAGAAAGAATTTATAACAATGATATAATAAAAAATTAATTAACATGACTTGCAAATAAATTAATGTGTAATAACTATCTACCTCTACTGACATAGAAAACCATGCAAAAGAGGAGGGGCCTTCCTCCTCGATAGGGGTTGTTGATTCATAGCTCACAAATAAACAATTTAGAGATAATCCACAACTTGCAGAGATTGGATTAGTTTTATAAATGAAGTTACAATATGCATTGTTACATGGATGATAGTACCTCCCCTTACTAAGATAGATTATTCATTTTCGTACTTACTATTCTCTCTCCCTCCGTAGCCTCTAACCTTCTCTCTTTCCATACATTTATACAAGAAATGAGAAGGGGGAAATTGGAACAATTCCCCCAAATCTAGGTTGTCACAATTATGGAAATATTACAAAGTATTGACTCTATTTGTTTTTGGAATATATTTGTTGGAAAATAACTGAAGATGTTATTACAATAGATTTATTTGTAATAGAATAATCTCAGAATAGGCTAGAGTTGTTGTAGTTGCCACCAAATTTCTATGTTTGGTAGGGTAATCTCTCAATAGCCATAACACAAAATATGTTCCTGAAAGAATCACATGTATCTTCCAATCCATGAACGTTTTGGAGAAATTGTTTCTAAGTTACCTAATTAGGGATGTTTTGAGGAAAAATCATGTTGTAGATTTCCAAGATTCATATTCATTTGCTCAAAAATCGCATATGAAATTAGTTATTTGATTATGACTACGTGAGTTGTTTGAGCTATAGATCATGAGTTGGAACCGAATAGATCTGACCTAGGTATGAGTTAGTTAACACAAATCCATGTCAACATCCCTAGGAATAAATTCCATGTTCCATAATTACTTTTGGAGCTATGTAAATATGCTAGCCGTTGGGGTTGTTATTTTTACTGCACAGGAACCACTACAACAACACTATGAAAACTATCACTAGAAAAACCAACAATAATCCTTTCTAATTCTTCAAAAGTAATGAATTTGTTGATAATTAACTACTTTATATTCGTAATCTTAATGTGGCACATCCACAAAGAAACACAACAAGATGGGTAATAGACGCAAAAATAAGAGCAGTAATGTGATGGAAATGGGTGTTTAGAATGGTGAAAATTGGGACAATTTGGTGCCCCTATAGAAAATACACACAGTAAATGACTCAACTAACAATTAAATTATGTAGATGTTACTCCCCTACCAAAATCATTTATTGTATATCGCAACAAGAAACCAAGACATTATTAATGTAACTACACTGAGAAACTTAAGCAAAAATACAGATTGACTCTACCATAAGACTTAACTTATGTGTAACTACCCCTCCCACATTTAACCACATTAAATGGCCTTCTAGGGTAAACATGAATTGAGGGCTACTATGACATGACTCAGCCTCCTAAGTGGAGTTACAGAAGTGGAATTGATAAACCAAAACTTAACTTTTTTCTATTATTATTTTATTACAGTGGAATCGGCAATAGGGACAGCCTCGCGACTTGCATTACATAGGGTTGATTCTGGCCGCTGCCTCTATACCACTGGGAGCTGCGTCCACCCCTCTATATAGCTCCAGGGTAAGTCCAAGGTATTTGAACTCGTGACCTTCGTTACAGAGCCCACCTTTCTAACAAACTTCATCGGATTGTGATTACCAACTCGCCTACCCCCTGGGGGCTAATAAACCGAAACTTTACTAACCTTCCTCAGGAGCAATAGGACCCCTAGGATCTAAATAACCACTCCGGGTGCCCAAAACTTGAGCTAACTTTCATTTTTGGTGATCTGATCTCCCAATTGCTTGAATAACAAGGAAATATAGTAGCTGCAACCCTCCATTCACGTGGATATCCTTGCCTCCTAGCCTCTGCAGTCCAGATTTCCCAGTTCTGAGCATGCGGCCACAGAATTTGAGCCACCTTTTCAGGGCTAGTGTCCAGACATCTACCAAAAACTTGATAAAAAATTCCAGAAAAATGAATGACACATGTAAAAAACCATTAATATAAAACTTGATCAAGGACTTGACCTAACCAATCCTAACAATGAAAGTTCTTTCATCAAACATATGGCGAGCATGGACTCTATAGGTCATGAATGTATATCTGAGCATAGAGGTCTTATACATATATGGGAATCATTAAGAATGTATAATTCATTCTCACAATAGTTTCAATAGCATCTATTAGGTTGGTCATGAATGTATATCTGAGCATAGAAGTCTTATACGTATATGAGAATCATTAAGAATGTATAATTCATTCTCACAATAGTTTCAATAGCATCTATTAGGTCATGCATTCAATAACCATTCATTTACCAATCAAAACATGACAAGAGCCATAACTAGAATATGTTACTAAACCATGTTCATAACCAGCATATAACCAAAATAATAAAAATGATAAAACAACCATCAAGGCCACATTAACCGGTACATTCACTCACAAAATACAAGGGGAAAATAAATTTTATTAACATATGCAAAATCCAACCAAGTTAGGGATTTCCATGTACCACCCGACCATAGATTGAGCTAAACCAAATATTTCTTTCAGTGAATCACCCTTGTGCCATATTCCAAGAATGAATGTGGGATCTCATGGGATAAACCAATACATAAACAACCAAGGGAACTAGAGGTTAAACCACCTCCACCCTCACACACCATGATCTCACATAAACTAGTCCCGAGATCACAAAACCAAGAAAAGCTTTGATGCCTCAGAATTTCCTCACCATCCCTTAAGGAATTATATGTCTCTAGCCACCTGTTGAGCACTTCTTGGAGAAAACCATCTCCACCCCCAACCGTTGGGATTTTCCTGAGACCACCTCAACTAAATCCAAAACCTTTTGGCAATCCAAAGCTCAACTAGGAATGAATCCCATCATACCATGACTATCCAGAAATGGTAAGGAAACGTTGAAACCACTGTTAAACAAGGAAAACCCATGTTAATGATAGAAAATGAACCAGATACACAAATGCATGTACTGTGTATTCACAACCTAGCTAGGAAATCACATAAGTGACTTGATGCTTACAAGTCCTCTTGCTGAAGTTGCTTGATCCAATCCTCCCTTTCCTTTCCTTTTCTTTTCTTATCCTTCCTTTGCTTTTCCTTTCTTTCCTTTGCTTGCTTGGTTGCTTCCTCCTCTTGGTTCTCTTCTCCTCTCTAAAGTGGATTCCAAAACTAATCTGAAAACATTCCCCATATTTATGCTCTAATTCCTTTTTATTATTGATGCCTCTAATTTCTTCATTTTTCCTCTATTTTCCTTCAATTTCCTCCTCATGCAAACCTATAACCTTTCATCTCCCTTTTCTCCTATTTTCCTTTATTTTCATAAATAAATGCCAATTAATGCCTCTTTTCCTTTACTAATGTATTTTCCCAATTGAGAGTGACATCAACTAGGATGTTCTATCCAACTTTCATCTCAGAATAAGTGTCTCATGACTTTGGTCTTATTTTCGTTTAATAACTTTATTACAGGAATTTCTTTTAAACCAGGGTTGTTACAAACTCTCCCCTTAGGGGAACATCGTCATCGGTGTTTAATGACACCTACAACTATCAAGACTGCAAAAACCAAAAGATAATGCCCATGGAGCTGTATAACTTAGCTTGATGCAATGTTTACAATGAAAACCATCATGACAAACATGAAAACATGACAACCATATCATTTATTGGAGCTTTATAACACAACCCATTTTAGTATTTACAATAACAATAATACATAAATGTGTACATATACAAAAAATACATTTGCCTCCACCCAAAAATAATGAAGGATACATATCCTACATCTAATTAGCCATCTCCCATGTAGCTTCTTCCATTTCCCTTTAATTGCTTGATTTCTTGATTATGTATCATGAGTTGTTTCCGTTGCAATTTGCATTGAGGTTATTGATGGAATTCTCCTTCTAGATCCACTTACAATATAGACTAGCCAATCACATGATCAACATCCTTCACATATATTTTAAGCAATGAAACATGGAAAACATCATGGAAGTTCACTGTCAAAGGAATTACAAGTCTATAAGCCACTGGCCCAATCCTCTCAAGGATCTAAAAAGGCCCACAATACCTAGGTGCCAACTTGGCACACGATCCAATCCTCAAGGAGCTCTTCTCTAGATTAATGCATAAGTACACATGCTCCCCATCTTGAAACTCAAATTTCCTATGTTGATATGCATAAATCTTATGTTTATCCCGTGTTTCCTTTAAATTTTTCTTGATAACCTACATTTCATGTTCCATCTTTGCTAGCATATCTAATCCAATCAGTACTTTTTTCACTGGATCACTCCAGTTGATGGGAGTATTACACCACTGCCCATCGATTGCCTCAAACAGACTCATCCTCAGTGACTCGTGATAACCATTGTTGTAGGAAAACTCCACTAGTGGAAGATACTCCTATCACCTCTAGATACATCCTCAGCATATCTTCTAGTATCATGTTGACCCTCTCTACTTGTACATCTATTTGTGGATGATAAGTTTTACTCAAGGCCAAATTTCTACCCAAGCCTACAAATATCTCCTTCCAAAACCTGGAATTGAACTTGGCATCTTTATCTGATATGATCTTCTTAAGAATACCATGCAATCTCATTATCTCCCTGATAAATATCTGAGCTACCTCATTGGCTAAATTAATAGTATCCAATGGAATGAAGACAGCTACCTTTCTCAACCTATCAACCAAAATCATGATGGAATCATGCTGCTTCGATGTCCTTAGAAAACTTGTAACGAAAATCCATGGAAATGACCTCCCATTTCCACTCAAGAATCAGAATAGGATGTAACAAACCAGTTGTGTTCTTACACTCAGCTTTCACCTATTGATATTTCATACATCTAGCAACAAATTCTATCAATTCCTTCTTCAAATTCGACCAATGGTAGAAATTCTTCACAACTGTCAATGTATTTTGTTATCCTAGGTGACCTGATATGGCTTGACATGAAACTCCCTCAAGATAACCTTCTTGAGCTCACTGTCATCTGGCACATAGATTCTGTTATCTTTTGTGAGATGATAATCCACATCCTATTCGCATGTACCTTTTTGTAACTTGTTCTTAAGCTATTGATACCTTTCATCATGTTTCCTTTCCTGCAAGATCCACTCCTACAAATTGTTCCCATAAGAGCTCATAACTACAACATGGTTTACCTGCACTCTCCTACTGAGAGCATATGTGACCCTGTTCTCCTTTCCTTTAATGTATCTGATCACAAATTCAAACTCACTAAGGGTATCCAACCATATAGCTTGCCTAGATTTCAAATTAGCTTGTTCAAATAGATGCCTCAATGCACTATGATCACTCATCAAAATAAATCTAATACCAAGAAGATAATGCCTCCACATATTCAAGGCATGAATAATAGATTCCAACTTAAGGTCATGCATCACATAATTCTTATTGTGCTCATTTAGTTTCCTTGACTCGTAGCATAACACTTGTACCTCCTGCATCGGGAGTCCACTAATTCTACTCTTGCAAGCATTTTCACACACCACAAAATCTTTATTTGGATATGTAATCTTTAGAACTGGAGCATTTATAAGAAGCTTCTTCAACTACTCAAAAATGGTTGCATATTCCTCTGTCCATTCAAGTTTCTTTTCTTTCCTCTATAATGATGTAATAGGATAGGTAATCTATGATAATTTCCTAATAATCCTCCTGTAGTAACCTACTAACCCCATGAATGTTCTAACCTCATCCACATTCCTAGGAGCTGCCCATTCCATGATAGCTCTTATCTTTTCTGGATCCACTTCTATGCCTTCCGTGGAAATAACATGTCTCAAGTAATGTACCTTTGTCTGAAATAAACTACACTTCCTGAGATTGGCATAGAACTAATGCTCTATTATCAATCTCAATACTACTTCTAAGTGTTTGACATGCTCCTCCTCATTCTTATAATATATCAACACATTATCAATGAATACTATCAAAAACTTGTCCAAGTAAGGACACAACACATTGTTCATCAAGAACATGGAAGTAGCTGGAAGATTAGCCAAACTAAAAGGAAACACAACAAAACCACAATTCCCATACTTGGTCTAGAAATAATTCTTGTAGATATCCTCTTCTTTGATGCACACTTGATGGTATCCCAATCTCAGATCAATCCTTGAGAACATTGTTGCTCCCTTAAACTGATCAAACAAGTCATCAATCCTTGGAAATAGACACATGTTCTTAGTTGTCACCTTGTTCAACTGTCTATACTAAATGCAAAATCTGAGCGTACCATCCTTATTCTTCACAAACAATGGCAGTGCACCCCAAGGTTGTACATTTCGTCTAATGTATCCCTTCGCAATCATTTCCTTAAACTACAACTTCAACTCCACTAACACTAGAGCGCTCATCCTGTAATGTTCCTTTGATGCTTGTGCTACTCCTGGTACCAACTCAATAGAAAATTCCACTGCCTTGTCGGGAGGAAAATCTGAAATGTCTACTCAAAATATATCCTGAAATTGTTGCAAGACAATGCACCTCTTGAGGACTTCTACATCCTCAACATCCTTACCCTTGTCACTGGAAATATGAACTGAAAACAGTACACACCCCTTCTTGCAACTACGCTAAGCTTGCATAGCTGTAATCATCCTCTCTAATGTAGGATTTTTCTTTCCCTACAAGATTCTCTTTTCCCCATTATCATCTAGTTACTCAATAACATTTTCATAAGAATTTAATTTAGTCATGTGGAGGTACAACCAATCCATACCAAAAGGCATAATGTATGATCCCAAAGGAAGAACATTTAGATTTTCTAACGTAGGCATACCATTCATCACAAATGCACAATCACTTACCCAATTATGAACTCTCTTCTTAGTACCTGTAGTGAACTTCACCAACCAAGAATATTCATGCACTTCTTTTCTCAAACTAAGCTTATCCACCATGTCAGGATTAACATAACTATAATTGGATCTAGGTTCAAACAAAATTGAAACAACTCGATCACGGAGCTTACCTTCCATCTTAATAATGGATTCCTGGTGATCTTCCCACCTTTTTTCCATAGCTACATAAATCCGAGGAATATTATGGCCAAAATCCCCAACAATTTTCCCCTCCTGAGGACTCTATATATGAGACCTACCATCCTAGTACAACAAAAAATCTTTATTGCAATAATCTTTGCCACAAATCCAATATTACAACAGTCCCCTACCATCACCTCTATTCTTCTACTCTTCGAGTTGAGGTCCATGTCCCTTCTTAATTGCATTATGCTTCTAGTAAGGAGAAACATTTTATTTCTCACCTGCATCCTGAGATGTTCCCCACTTTGGTGGCCACTTCCCTTTAGCTTTCTCATTTCCCTTTGAATCATGCTTAGGCTCGCCTTTATGCTTTTATTTCTCATAAAAATGCTTCAGTATCCTGATGGCTTCCTTTGATAATCGAGGCTCATCAAACTCAATATGGTCTCTATATGTTGTTGGAAACCCGCTTATGAATCTTTAAACATTTTCTTTCTAATCATTGAGGTAAGGAACATGCCTCAATACCTCCAAGAACCTTCTAGTACACATCATCTATCATAAAAACCATCTGCAACTCAAAAAAATCCTTAGCTTTTTCATCGTAATATCTTTTAGATAGATACTTCTTCCTAAAGAGTCTCTCAAACTCATCCCAAATCAAATCTTCTTCTCAAATTCCTCTAAAATTATTCACATCTTCGCACTAGATATATGCTTCCCCTTTAAGACTAAATGTAGTTATTGTTTCTTTCATGCTCTCTAAATAGTTATGCAATCTGAAAAATTTCTACATCCTAAGGAACCATGCCTTTGCATCTTCTAACTTCTTCATCTCTCGAAAAAATGTAGGAGGCTTGACTTTCTTGAAATCCTCTCGCAAGTATGCACTCCTACTATAAGGATGATGGTGGTGATGATGGTAATGTTGTCTCCTCGATGAGAAACTAGAATGAAACCCATATATACTAGTCCTCCCATCAAGTGGATCCAATGATTTTCCACCTCTAACTGTATCCCCTCTATCCAACAAATATCATGACTGAGACCTATTACCATATTCCCCATTAGTCTTCTCTTCTTATTCTTAAGTAATCCCAAATTGCCCTTGTCTCTAGAAGTCTGAAAAACTTTGAAGGATCACTACATTTACCTTTTCCTTATTTTCCTGAGCCCTTTGAAGTCTTTCCTTAGCATCAACCAACCAGTCATTGCCTGCCTTAAAACTTTTGATCTCTTCCCTCAAACTCCTCAATGTGTCTGCTATATCAAGGGAATAATCATCTCCTTGCTACTTAATTGATCTGTAGGGAGATTCACATGAGATGTAGTCCAACATTTTTCTTGTCATCTCTGATCCTCTTCTTCCTGCAAACATGCCATGTTATATAAACCAAATATCAACATAATAAACATACATAGATGAAGTTCATGGGAGGTTATTTCATCTGCAAAATTAGTCCAAATTAGCACGATACATGTACATACATAATCATATCAATATACCAACATCATGCATGATGATACCAACTGCATACAATGAACTTGTGCATGATAACAAAAACCATGAAAATGCATGTGTAACAACATGCAACTAGCCCATCTAGTCCAAGTGTTTGAACCATGAGAATGAAAACCCACTCTGATACCAATATGTAACCACCCCTCCCCCAATTACCCACACTAACTAGCCTGTTAGGGTAAACATGCTTTGAGGGATACAATGACATGAATCAACCTCCTAATTATAGTTAAGGAAGTGGAATTGACAAACCAAAACTTAACTAACCTTCCTTAGGAGATATAGGACCCCCCAGAGCTAAACAACCACTCCAAGTGCCCAAAACCTGAGCTAACTTGCATTTTTAGTGATTTGGTCTAATAGTAACTTTCATAAAAAGGAAAGCCAATGGTTGTAACCCTCCAATCACATGGATAGCCCTACCTCCTAGTGACTACAGTCCACATTCCCGAGTTCTAAGCATGCGACCCTATAATCTGAGCCACTTTTTTAGGGCTAGTCTCTAGGCTTCTACCCAAAACTTGATAATACTTTCCAGAACAATGAATGACATAAGGAAAAAACCATTAGTATAAAAATAGATCAAGGAATTTACCTAACCAAGACCAACCATGATAGTTGCTCCATCAAACATATAGTGAACAAGGAATATCTAGGTCATGAATGCATTTATGAACATAGATGTTTGATACTTACCTGAGAATCATCTAGAAGTTATAATTCTCCCTTGCAATAGTTGCACTAACATCTATTAGGTCATGCATTCAATAAATATTCATTTACCAATCAAAACATGATAAGATCCATAACTTGAATTTGTCATAAAGCCGTGCTCATAACCAACATATAACCAAATAATAACAATGATAGAACAACCATCAAATCCAAATCATAAGAAGTACATTTACTCACAAAAGATGAGGGGAAAATATGTCTTATAAACATATGCAAAATAAAACCAATTCAGGGACTTCCATATACCACCTGACCATAGATTGGGCTGAACCAACTATTTCTTTCATGCAATAACCCCCTGTGCCATATTCCAATAATTAATATGGCATCTCATGGGATAAACCAATACATAAACAACCAAGGGAATGTAGAGGTTAAACTACCTCGACCTTCCCACTACCATGATCTCACCTAAACAAGTCCTAAGATCACAAAACCAAACCAAGCATGGATGCCTTAGAATTCCTTCACCATCTCTTCAGGAATCTTCATGTCTCCATCCACCTATTGAGGGCTTCCTAGATAAAACCATCTCCACCCCCAACCATTGACATTTTCTAGAGACCACCTGACCGAGATCCGAAACCTTTAGTAATCCAAAGCTCAACCAAGAATAAATGCCACCACACCATGTCTATCAGGAAATGGCAAGGAGGGTGAAACCACAGCCAATTAGTAGTCAAAGAAATTTGTCACCATGACTATCTGCAGTTAATATGGCTCCATCAATAGTCATATTATCCTCCTTGTCAAGCCTTATACCTCTACTCTCCATGTCAAACTTCAAAAAAGAGAGAAAGTCATTAAAATCATGTTTATCTCTGGGTACGCAGGGTCTCTCTACCTTGCCTGCGTGTATGCATCCCAAGCTCATTGTACTTGCGTACTTGTACGCTCTGTAAGTTAAGGGATGGGTGCGTACTCCTGTAAAGGTCAAAAGGCGCGAGTTTCATCTTAAAAAAGTTACTTGTGGTCACTTCTAGAGCTTTCTAGAAGAGTGTTTGACGTGTATTGAGCGCCTCCAGATGGTTCATGCATCCCTATGATAGAGGAACTTATCCCATCAAGAGAGGAGCTACCCCATCCAAAAGAGGGAGTATCCCATTGATGTTGGAACTGAATAACTTCCTCTAGAACACTATAAATACAGGCATTGGGCCAAGGGAGGGGAGGTTGAAAGCTGAACATTCCAAAGGGTAGATGCTGCTGGAATTAGGACTTCCATTGTAAGCTTGTGAGGAGAGATTACCATCCTTTCTTGTTTCATTTGGAAGTGGGTGAGCTTTGTCAAAGTAGAGGAAAACCCTTGCTAGACCCTGGGAGGAACTTGCACAACACCAAGGCTCAGGTTGTAATGGTTTCTTTTGTTTCCTATTAATACAAATAAGTCCATTCTTCTCAACAATTTGTTATTAATGAGTTGTTTCATATACTCCTTGGTATGTATGTTGAATATGTTTTATTTTATGAGATATTCAGGTGCTATTTAATCGTTTGATTGTTAGTGAATGCAGGTTTCGAAGTGAAGGAGGAGCTCATCCAGATCGACGAGGCTGGACTACTACAACAACATTGGACTACAGGTAAGATCTAAACACTCGATTTCTCGTATGGTAAATGCATGTTTAGAGAAGGATTGCTCTTAATTGTCTTATTTTTCACTAGAAAGTCTTAGGCTTCTAGGGAGGTTGGTTTTGTCCGCAAGATTAACTCTTTCTGCATGAAAAATTGGCGACTCCGCTGGGGACTCCATTGATGTGATTGATTTTTCCTTTGAGTGACACTTTGATCTAAGAAAAGCCTTTTCTTTTTTGGTTTTTGGCTATTTGACTGTGTATTTGGGTAGCCTAGCTTAGAATTAAGTTAGATCTCAATTTTTCTTGATTTTTCTAGTAGTAC
>APFE030581725.1:45549-56288 GCA_000404065.3 Pinus taeda
GTACCCCGACCCTTTTTCCTTTAAAGAAAAAGGTCGGGGTACGCAGGTTACCCATGGGCCACCTGCGTACCCCGAGGAGCGCATCCCAAAACCCTTATGCCTCCAAAAAATCAAACTAAAACTTAAAACTAAATTCTAAACGGATGAAATTGAAGAGGAGGATGTTGTGGATTACCTGGAGGTGACGGCGTTCGATTCCGATGGTCTGATTTTCCACAATGTCCACGGGAAGTTTCTTGCCAAAAGCCCTTTTTTCTACCTCAACAGTAAAATGGTAAAAATGACATGGTAAAAGGTCTTTTATAGGTTTTTTGGATAAATAAATATTAAATTTGTTTATTTTTCACCATGGAAGGTCATTTTCAATGTATTTTTACCCATTTCAAACAGGTATGAGTAATGTGTCGCTTTTTGTGCAGGACAAAGGGATTTTCAGGAAAACTTGTCATTTTTCACAAATCAAAAACCTCAGAGTCATCTTTTAAAGCCCTTTTCTGACTCCTAAAACATGAAAAGATTGCTGAGCGTCTCTTTTACACTCGTTAAAATGGAATTAAAAGACGGTCCCCTTATAGCCCTTTTCTGACCGTAAAAACAGGAAAAGATTGCCGGATTTTTGTCGTTTCAAATTCGATATTGGAAATAAAATGACGTGTCCTTGATCTCTTTTTACTTTTCAGGTCAAAGACACTAACTATGAAAATATCCTTGGTCGCAAGATCAAGCGGTTCTCCTAGGTATTATTTTATACTTTTTCGGGCTTAGGAGACACAACTTTACGAAAAAGTTCAATTTGGAGTTTTCTAAGTTTTTCAGACTCTCTAAATATGAAAAGCGCCGAGTTTCTCCTATACTGGACTCGTTAAAATTTCACAGTAAAGGACCTGTTCTATTACAAACAGGAACGGACCCCTCCTTCTTAGGGTTCGCATCAAAAACTAAGTTGGACTCATCCGAAGGATGAGCTTACAAACAAGCATATGTTATCCTCCTCAAGCTTGTAAAAAATAAAGAGGTACTTGCCAGAAATGGTGGGGGAAAAATTAGAAGAATGAGCCTATTGAATATCTTTTTGTCTCAAGAAAAACCTTACTACCACTCTTGAACACGACACTTATTCATTCACCTGGGTTGGGAAATCCTTTACCTCACAGTTGACCAAAATCACTTGACATCTTTAGCCGGGTTATGGGAGTCGACTTTGAGTCATTTACCACCAAACCATCTGTTGTGTCGTTATGTGTTCAAGAGGTCTGAAACAAAACATTCAACCACAAAATACCTATCATTCATCATATCATCATTGAGTCAGTCCTTGCAGCAACATTTCTTCAACTTGAACTATGATTTCGTGTTGTGGGCTTGCCTGCAACGGGTCGCTTTCTATCGACATCAGCACATTATCTAGAGAGTTGACTTAGAAATCGTCAGTACCTTGGAGTCTGCATGCATCAATGGCAGGTTTCTCGCCTTCGACGTCAGTCTTCATCATTGGCTTGCGATCGAAGGATTCCATGAAATGTTCGACACCGACTCATTCATTCACATCTCATGGATTGTGCTGGGTACTTTGAGAACCATTGACATTACTGGTGGTATCTCTCACGCTTGTTAACAGTTTACATCATTGACTGGTAATCAAGTGGTTTCTACCATGTTCGACATCGACTCATTTATTCACATGGCTAGAATCATACCGATTCGGGAAGTAGAGATGAAGACCCTGGATCTAGTTTCCACCATCCAGGCTGCGAGGAGTTTTGTATTCATTATGTTGTAGACCAATCATAAACAGATGGTTGCGTCCATACTGTGTCTACACGAGTTTATGATTATGATGTATTATGAAATCATTCCTGTATCAGAATAGTTAGTCTGTTAGTTAAAGTTTTGATCTGAGTATGGGAATGCCTACCTCAGCGATGATATAATCTTAAACATGTATTTTGTGTTGAAAATTGCAGGTTCTAACCAGGCTCTCCACGAGATAATCCTTGAAATGATAAAGTACTTCACCCTTCCTAGATGATATAAAACCCTTATCTATTACAGGCTTCGCACTTTAGGGGGCAATCTGTTACACTGAAATTTGTCACCATGACTATCTGCAGTTAATATGGCTCCATCAATAGTCATATTATCCTCCTTGTCAAGCCTTATACCTCTGCCCTCCATGTCAAACTTCAAAAAAGAGAGAAAGTCATTAAAAATCATGTTTATCTCTGGGTACGCAGGTTCTCTCTACCTTGCCTGCGTGTACGCATCCCAAGCTCATTGTACCTACGTATTTGTACGCTCTGTAAGTCAAGGGATGGGTGCGTACTCCTGTAAAGGTCAAAAGGCGCGAGTTTCATCTTAAAAAAGTTACTTGTGGTCACTTCTAGAGCTTTCTAGAAGAGTGTTTGACGTGTATTGAGCGCCTCCAGATGGTTCATGCATCCCTATGATAGAGGAACTTATCCCATCAAGAGAGGAGCTACCCCATCCAAAAGAGGGAGTATCCCATTGATGTTGGAACTGAATAACTTCCTCTAGAACACTATAAATACAGGCATTGGGCCAGAGGAGGGGAGGTTGAAAGCTGAACATTCCAAAGGGTAGATGCTGCTGGAATTAGGACTTCCATTGTAAGCTTGTGAGGAGAGATTACCATCCTTTCTTGTTTCATTTGGAAGTGGGTGAGCTTGTCAAAGTAGAGGAAAACTCTTGCTGGACCCTGGGAGGAACTTGCACAACACCAAGGCTCAGGTTGTAATGGTTTCTTTTTTGTTTCCTTAATACAAATAAGTCCATTCTTCTCAATGATTTGTTGTTAATGAATTGTTTCATATACTCCTTGGTCTATATGTTGAATATGCTTTGTTTTATGGAATATTCAGGTGTTATGTAATCGTTTAATTGTTAGTGTATGCAGGTTTCAAAGTGAAGGAGGAGCTCATCTGGATCGACGAGGCTGGACTGCTACAACAAGCGTTGTACTTGAGGTAGGATCGAAAAGCACTTGGTTTCTCATAGAATAATGTATGTTTAGAGAAGGATTGCTCTTAATTGTCTTGTTTGTCACTAGATAGTCTTAGACTCCTAGGGAGGTTAGTTTTTTCAGCAAAAATAACTCTTTCCGCATGACACTTCACCATCCCTTCAGGAATCTTCATGTCTCCATCCACCTATTGAGGGCTTCCTAGATAAAACCATCTCCACCCCCAACCATTGGGATTTTCTAGAGACCACCTGACCCAGATTCAAAACCTTTAGTAATCCAAAGCTCAACCAAGAATAAATGCCACCACACCATGTCTATCCGGAAATGGCAAGGAGGGTGAAACCACAGCCAATTAGGAAAAACACATGCCACTGACAAAAAATGAACCAAATACACAAATGCATGTACCATGCATTCACTACCAAACTAGGAAATCACACAAGAAACTCAATACTTGCATATCCTCCCATTGAAGCTGCTTAATCCAATCATTCCTTGCTTTACCTTTGCATTCCTTATCCTTCATTTGAGTATCCTTTCTTTCCTTTTCTTGCTCACTTTCTTCCTCCTCTTGGTTCTCTTCTCCTCTTTGAAGCTAATTCTGAAACTAAACTAGCAAAAGGCCCCAAACTAATGCTTTGAGGCCTTCTATTACTGATCCCTCTAATTTAATCATTTTTCCTTTATTTTCCTTCAATTTCCTCCTCATGAAAACATATGACCTTTCATCTCCCTTTTCTCCTATTTTCCTTTATTTTCATAAATAAATGCCAATTAATGCCTCTTTTCCTTTGTCAATGCCTTTTTCAATTTCCTTAACTATAATAAACCAAAAGCGATATCCACTAGGATGTTCTGTTCAACATTCAACTTGGAATACGTGTCCCATGACCTTCATCTTATTTTTCCTTTATTAACTTCATTCCATGAAATTTTAACTAGGGGTTGTTACATTATGCTCCTAAACAGATAGAAACAAAAATAATATACTCTTAGCAACCATAATAGTCATTCAAGAGAGCGATGTTCACCCAACCAGGCATGACAATCCCATCAAGTTGTGTGATCTTAACAACAATAGATTCCCTTATTTACACAACTATGAAAGGTCCCAACCAGTGCATCTATAGATTTTGAGGATGTTTTAAATACTTATTGTCATAAAGCAAAACCTAGTCTCCAACTAAAAAACACTTGTTCTTAATATGACAATAATGTCAAGCTTATTTCCTTTACTTCCCCATTCTTTGATGAAAATATACTAAAAACCTTTATTAATCAAGATCCCTTAATTCCTAAAGTCTCTTTTTTACACAATATATAAATTGGGAAAAAAAATCAATGGGAACCATAAATTCTTACTGTACACTAGCTACAAATGTGTGTACTTATGTATCCTTTTAGTATTAGTCTGATAAGCCCATAAAGTAGCAAGAACCCTTTCATCCCAATCATCCTTGTTAGCAAAACAATCCTTTCTCCAAAATTTTGTTCAATGCTTCTATTATCCTGTTTGCTTGTGGATGATAAGGACTTCCCTTGAAGTGTTGGATCAATAATCCTTGCATTAAGGTTGCAATGGTGTCATTGATGAAGTGAGATCCATGATTTATTTTCAAACTCCTTAGACAACAAAATATGGTAATAATTTTCTCAAATATAAACCTCATTGCAGTTCTGGAAGTACAATATTTTATAGTAGCTTCTTCAGCCCATCTAGTAAGGTAGTTTGTTGTGGTAATGATATATTGAGCATATTAGTGTGGTGCAGGAGGACTTATGGGACCAAAAAAATCAAAAACCCATTTCTCAAAGGCTTGAAATTCTCCAACTAGGTGACGAGGGAGATCATCTTGATCATTAGGCCTCCCAACCCTTTGGAAAACATCATAATTCTTATCAAATTCTTTCACATCCTTAAACAAAGTTGGCCAGAAAAAACCTTCATGTAGTACCTTTCGGGTAGTTTCTTTCCCTCCAATTCTCACAAAACTCCATCTCTTCCATGACTCAAAATACACTTGCACAAGATACTATCAAGCCCCAAATTATATAACTAACTTGCAATCAACTAATAATTTGTTGCTTGTACCACGAGAAACCTCTTCTAAGTGGTAGAATAATCATCTAGACACTTACTAGTAGCTAAGAAGAGTGATATATATTCAAGGTAATTTGGAACAATTTCAACTCATAACAAGTCAACATCGTGAATCTGATCATCAATTGAACTTCTAGAATCTCCTGACTCCAAGCGAGAAATATAATCTAGCCCTACATAGGTTCATCAACATTCTACAATAACTTAAAAATAAAACAACCAAAACATCAGTAACCATCAAAAATCATCCCTTCTAATACAGGCTTGTTGACTAAGCATTGTAGGGTTGAATGACCAGTGAAGAATTTAAAATGACCTCCCAATGAATAATGACAAAGATTTTCAAGTGAATAGACCATTACTAAAGCCTCACAATCATCATGGCATATTTGTGCTCTGTAGTAGAGATTTTTTTTACTAGTAAAGTATATCAAATGGTCTAGATTTCCTTCTCTAGGTTGTGCAAGGATAGCACCGAGAGAAATACTAGACATGTGAATGTGCACATGGAATTCCTTATTCTAATCAAGATAGACCAAAATTAAAGCACTTGATAACTTTTCCTTTGAAGTATCAAAAATAGTATCATACTCATAACTCCATATAAAAAGTTGAGACTTCTTCAATAATCTCTCTATTGGTGTAGTAATAAAAGCATAGTTGAGGATGAATCTATAATAATAACCTATATGCCCCAATGTAGATCTCAATTTCTTGATAGCCATAGGAGGTGGCATATTGAAAATTACCACAAATTTGGAAGGATTCATTGAAACACCATATTTACATATGATATGCCCCTGCAAAGTCCCAAAAGGAACAATAAAGATACATTTATTCAAATTTACATAGATCTACAACTGCCTGCATCAATAAAACATTGCCCTCAAAAGGGTGGAGTGCTTTTTCAAAATATTCTGAAATATCCAGTCATCTGTATAGACCTTAAGGAACTTATGTATATACTCGTAGAAGGATGCAATAACTATTCTAGAAAATAAAAGAGGAGAATTCTTAAGGCCAAAAGCAATAACATGATAGGAATATTATTCCCATTCAATAGTGAAAGTAGTGGTCTTCTTATCTTCTTCCGCAAACCTAACTTTATGATATCCAGAGAACCCATCTTGGAAAGAGTAAGGTTTCTATCCCACAACATTATCTAGCACTTCATTGCTGAAGGGAATAGGAAATGGATCATGAACACAAGAATTTTTGAGGCTGAAGTAGTCCACATAGACCTCTATATCATTTGAATATTTAGTTTCCTGAATAACTATGGGGATGATCCATTTAGGTTAGTCAATAGGAAAAATATGTCCAGCTACTAACATCTTGTCAATTTCCTTCTTAACCTTTTCTTTCATTCTCGGGTTCAAACAATAGTGTTGATGCTTCTTTATTGGTATAACATTAGGGTTCAAAACAATTTTCATCTCTCACATATCTCCTTTAATACCCTTTAGCTTTGAGACTGATGCATGAAACAAATCCTATTAATCCTTGAATGAGTAAAAAGACTCTTTAGTAGTCTATTCATCCCAATACTACTCCCCAATAGATGTCAATCCTGGTTTATCCTGAGAACCAATATTATTCTTCCATAACTTCAGAGGCTTCAAATGAGGGGCATCCTTCATAGGATCATCCTTAATGCCTATTTTTCCTTTAGATTCCTTAAATTTTAAGTGCCTTAACTCTTCTAAATCATTTTCCTCAAGTTCCCTGTTTACTTTTCTCTAAGCAATTCCCTCTTGGAATCCTGATTCAGGTAGAATTCCACGACTTAAATTGCTAAAATATTCAGCAAGAAACTTCCCAGTGGGGAATAATACCCTCTTAATTTCCTTTACGACTTCAATAAACTATCCATCCTCATTCAAAAAATTTAATCAACGTAGAATTGAGACACTAAGGCATCCCAATATACTGTCTGACTTTTCATTTCTTCCTTCAATAATCATGCTTGAGGAAGTGTTCCTAAAATATGGATGAGTTGATGTACCCATAACTCTATAGGGAGTTTAGCCTTATTCCAAACAACATTATAGGTTTGGATATGCTTCTGAAGACTAGCACGACATTGGAAAATAGGAATTACATTCATGCCCTTCTTAGGTATAATGAATCAACACTACATAGCGATTTTAACAAAATCCAAAATTTGGAACTGGTTGTGGTGATCTCACTGACAAGAAGGATTTGCTTGTAAGGTAGAATCCATGAGAGGAAGCCTTTGATTTTTTTCAATATTCAATTCAACTTATTTGACAAAATCAACAACAAAATTAATACCATTAAAATGAGGATAATACCTTACCTTATTATCGATCCATCTAGTACAACAAATAGTTACATATCTAATATAGTATAACTCATGATATCCCTACTGCCACTCTTCCATCACAACTTCTAAACTAGCTTCAGTATGTTGAGCACTTCTCCAACTGAGAAAACCATTTGTTGTAGTATTAATATAATCCTTCCTGTTCCCTGTGATTAGTTGATATAGTTGATCTAGGACATTAGTATCCTCAACATCATCAATGGGCTCAATGAATTCATTACCTTGACATGGGTCTACGGGCCGAATAACCCATATTCCATCTACCTCAAAGGTCATCATTTCCCTCTTTAGGTCAATGATGGCATAGTTCTTAAAATTTGAATCAATTACTCCCAATAGTGTTAGATATGGGTCTTTATCCCTAATAATGTCAATGACTTCAAAGTTAGCATAAGTCTTAACTCCAATAATCATGACTTCTACATATTCTAAATGACCAATATGGAGGATGTAATATTGATTGGCCATGTGTAACTAGATCAAAGAGAAAACCAACTTGGGTCTTCCCAGTGCCTCCAAATTCTTTCTTGGAAAAATGTTTACATCAAATCCCAAATCTAGTATCTTCTAATCTGAGCATCGATGTGGAACTCACCCCTAGTTCTGTATTTGTTATGAAAAATTGTCTATTGTGTCATTCTTGAAATTTTGTGGAAATAGGATGCTCTGAAATCTCCTCATATTTTAAAATAATCTTTAACTTTTTCTGCAATTGATCAAACAATTTCTCATCACTCAAAATATGCAAGAACAATTTTAACTGCTCCACAATAGGTTGTTATGTCTCTTGAGAGAACTGAGGACTATTTTTTTATCTCTTATCCTACTCTGTGGCTTTAGGACTATAATAAGAAATTAACTATTTAAAAATTTAAGCAACATCCTTATAATATTCCTTTTTTTGGTGTGGGTCATATAGTATTTTGGGGGATGCAACTTTTGTTATAACAAGTTGTTCTGGTACATCTTTACCAACTCTATTATACTTACCCCCTTGGGTAATGATATTAATATGAGGTTGTGGTATTTATTATAGCTCTCACGGCTTTGCATTGATCAAGTTATCTCCATTTTTCCTATTTCCCTTTTCCATCGAGTGATCAACTCTGGGTAGTCTTGAGTTGCATGAGCATTCACTTGGCAATGTGAACGCCAAGATCTCCTTGGTAATGGAAAATATCGAGAAATATGGCCTTCTTTTCCATAATTATAACATCAAAATGGACCTCTTCCTCTAGTACTCCCTCCTCCACATCCTCCACCTCCTCTTCCTTGAGGGGACTCATTTACTCGAAATGTTGTCTGATCTAGTTGATCAACTGGAGCATCCAAGGCTCAGCAATGACCTATATGGTGAGTGGGAGACCAAAAAAACTCATGTAAAATATCATTAGGGACATTTAAATATTATTATAACATAGGCATAGTCAATTATTATGGACATACATAGGAAAATTTTCACAATACTCGTTGGAAGACATACCTTGGTGATTTAGAAATGCATGGTATTGAGTATATCCCTGAAAAAAACACTTACTGATAGTTGTGCAACTCCTCCTGAAGGTCCTATATGTGGAGGAGGAAGCCCTAATAGTACATTAGAAGGTCCTTCACCTTCTATCCTTGGTAGCTCTATAACATGATTCACCTCAATATGACAGACTATACATCAAACATGTGGTCGACTAGGTTTGCACTACAACAAAACCCTATGATTAACATCCCTTTTTGGTTCCTTTTTTGCATATCAAGCCCATTTTTGTTGCTAGTTGCATCCATTTATCAAATATGGTGCAAAACTTGATGCAAATTTTTCATCGAGTTTTTCGCCAAGTCTTATGCCAAGCTTAGCACCATGTATTGTAATAGGTTTTGCACCAGGTTTTATGCCAAGTGTTGTGCCATCCTTTACACCAAGTTTTGTTCCAGGTTTTGCATCAAGTTTGGAACCTAATTTTGTTTTACCTACTTTTGCATCATATATTTCATCCATTTTTTCTGCCTGCAATTGCATCATCCTTTGCATCCTCTTTTGCATCCTTTTTTAAATCACTTTTTGCATCCATTTTTGCATCATTTTTTGCCTCACCTTTGTACTAAGTTTTGCATTGAGGTTTATGTGCAGTTTTGCATCTACTTTTGCATCTTGTTTTTTATCCATATTTACATCCCCTTTTGCATCTATTATTGTGTCCACTATTTTGTTCAATTTTGTTATGCCACAATTTGCGCCTAGTTTGGCACATCCCTTTGCACCCATTTTTTATTCTAATTTTAAATCCACATTTGCATCCTCATTTTCATCTGGGTTTTCATCCTTTTTACATCTATTTTTGCATCCCTTTTTGCATCTAATTTTGCATCACGTTTTGTGTCTCGTTTTGCATCTACTTTTGCATCGACTTCTGTTGCATCCACTTTTGCATCCAATTTTGCATCCACAGTTTCACTGATGTTTATGCCCACTTTTGATTTCTTTTTTGCATCCTCATTTGCATCAAAGTATGCTTAATTTTTTTCATATAGCATTACAAACACTTTTACATCCATTTTTTTTGTGCCTCAATTTTCACCATGTTTTGCAGTTATTGTTGTACTAATGTTTGCTTCCAATTTTGCATGCATCTATGCATCCTCTTTTGCATCCTATATTTGCATCAAATATTGCATCTATTTTTGATCCACTTTTGTGTCAGGTTTATGGATTGGGTTTTTCATATCATTTTGTATCTACTTTTGCATCTACTACCATTGCATCCAATTTTGTTTCACTTGTTGCACCACTGAGAACATATACGATTACCCATTTTTTTGAGGTAGCAAAAAAGTCATCCGATTTTGAAAAGTGCTGATTCAGAATATACTTTTATATGGTAGCATATTTTTGACACTTTAAATTTTCTTATGTATCAAGTATAATTTCTTTTTTAAATATTTGTCATTTTCACGCTGATTTTGAAACATGTTGATGCAACATCAACCCCTTTCTTAGAGGGCTTATTTTTTACACTTTAAATTTTCTAATGTATTAAGTGTGGATATTATTTTTTAAATGTTGGTGATTTTCATGTAGATTTTGAAAAGCGTCAACATTTTTTTTTAAGACATTTTTGACACTTTAAAATTTCTTATGTCGTAAGTATACACAATTTTTTTTTTGTATGTCGATTATTTAACAATTTTTCATGATGTCTTACTTCTCTTCTTGTTTTTTGTCCTAGGATGTTAGTTCTTAAAGGGTTTTCCAAACATGTGTTTTTTTGTTTTTCTTCGTAATGTTTTTGGAATTTTTAAATTTTTTTGCCAAA
>APFE030581725.1:60086-174433 GCA_000404065.3 Pinus taeda
AATTTTTATAAATTACTAATAGTAATTTTTAAGCTCCAGGTTTATGATAACCCATGGTATTCATGTGAGCATCGACTATTTAAAGGGGAAATTCTATCTTAGATCCATCTTAATTATGGGTCTACCAAGTGCGGATAAATAGATTTCATGCCCCTAAGAGTGGTAGATGTGGAGTTAAGATGGATATAGGTTGGTTTTTATGATAATGAAGATATTAAATAGACTTAGGAAATTATATTGTAGAAACATCTTAAGGTGAATGGTTAAAGCATAGACATTGGACAAGTATATTTGTATACTTCTGTATACTTCTGTTTTTTAAACTGAAACAAATCCAAGGCTAAAAGGAATGGATTGATTGCAATAGTCATCCTTCTTTCACTTTCCAACATATGCTGGAGTAAACAGATTGTAATTTGGGTAATTTTTCTAATTGAAAACAGGAACATACTTGTGTATGGGCAGGGTGGTTATGAGGTCCCTAGAAGTGATGAATTTGAATTTTTCTTGGTTTTATATATAGTATTAGGTTTTTCCCATGCTTTCTGTGAATGGCACAGGTGAAATTTTATCTTACACCCACCAGGTTAAAAAGATATTTTAAAGAAATGCAATGATTTCATTTGTGTATTCAATAAACACAAGATTTTATAATTGAGTAAAATATTTGCCATGCCTGGTGAGAGATTCACCAAAAAATTATATATACATATCATATTATTGATAAAATTGCCTTCCATTTTTCCTATATACCATGGAGATTCGCCGATTTACTATACATGTAAATTTGGGGGGGTTCTTAAAATTTTCCCTGACTATCTAGCATGTGTTAGCATGTCTTTTCATTCCTTGGCATGCCTTGACACTCCTTAGATATTATGACCTTACAAGTACCCCTTACGTTTTTTGTGACTTGGGAACCCAACCAAGCCCTGCCTCGATTACGATAGCTTGACCATGTTACGGTTAGTACAACTAGGCTATGCCTTGCTCACCTAAGAAATACCTATAACTTAGCTTAGGCTACTCATGTCGAATCTCAACTCATCCCACTTAATAAGTTATGAATATAAGGCTCATGTCCGGCCATGGTCGTAAAATAACTAAACAACATAGTTTACATCTTGACATGCCATAACAATGGGCACATCTTAGAATCCCTTTCCACTATGTGGCACATATTAGCATCCCCTACATTCCTTGGCATGATTTGGCACTCCCTAGCACACCCTGGAACCCTAGCATGCCTTGAAATTTCCTCGCATATAGCCTTGTCACAACATCCATAAAACCCCTAGAACTCATTGAAACTCCCTATCACATACTCGTATTCATTCATTTCCATGCATTTTGACCTAGTTCTCCCTTATGTTTCCTTGTCACGCATTGGCACACCTTGCAACCTATTAGATCTTGGCATTTTTCCTTGGCACTATCAAACATACCTTTTCACTCCCTCCTTAGCACATGTAGAACTCGTTGACACTCCCTGTGACACACTCTTATTCATTCATTTCCATGCATTTGAATCTAGTGTTCCCTTGTGTTTCCTTGACACTCCCTAACACTCCCTAACATGCTTTGGCACACCCTCACACCTGGAACATCTTGGAATTCCTAACATGCAACTTTAGAACTTTTTAGCATGTGTTAACACTTCCATGCATTCCCTATCACACCTTGGCACTCCATAATTATCATGCCATCATAGATAACCTTACTTTTTTTGCAACTTGGGAAGCTAACCAAGTCATTGGAAAATTTGTTTTGCACCTAACATAAAGTCTCACGTTGTCTTAAACTTCTCTATCCAACCCCTTATTGAAACTGTAGCCTTCCCTCTTGCAAATACTATTATTAACTTCTCTTAACACACTTCATCCATAGCACCCTTGGAATTAACTGACACTCCTTGACACACACTCTTATTCGTTTATTTCCATGCATTTTTATCTACTTATCCCATGTGATGCCCTTTCACTCCTTAAAACTCCTTGGCATGCATTAACACTATCTGTTAGTGCACCCTTTCATTCCTTGGCATGCCCTAGCTCTCCCTAGCTATCATGCCATCAAAACTACCCTTACGTTTTTTTGCGACTTGGAAACCCAACCAAATCCTACCTCGAATAGAACAACTTGACCAAGTTGTAGCTACTACAACTAGACTATGTCTTATGTGCTTAACAACTTCCTATAACTCATCTTAAACTACTAATGTCCAATATGAAGTCATCCACATAACAAGTTACCAAGAGAAGGCTCACATGCAACTGTGGTTGTAACACAACTAAGCAACATAGTTTACATTTTGCATGCCATAACACTTGGAACGTATTAGAATACCTAAGAATTATGTGGCACATGTTAGCATCCCCTACATTCCTTAACATTTTTTGGCACTCTCTAGCGCAACTTAACACTCTCTAACATGCCTTGGCACTCTAGCATGCCTTGACATTACCTAGCCTATATAACCTTATCACTCCCTCCTTAGCACACCTGGAACTCATTGACACACCCTATCACACACTCTTATTCATTCATTTCCATGCATTTTGACCCAGTGCTCCCTTTTGTTTCCCTGACACTCCCTAACACTCCATAACACACATTGGCACACCCTATAACTTAGCACATCTTGGGATGCTACCCTTACACTCTAGCGTTCCTTGGCACTACTTAGCACAACTAGAGTTTGTTGACACTCCCTATCACACACTCTTATTTTTTCATTTCCATGCATTTTGACCTAATGTTCCCTTGTGTTTCCTTAGCACTCCCTGACACTTAGCACATGTTGGCATAGCCTAACACCTAACACATATTGGCATGACACCTTGACCTCTAGCTTTCCTTATCGCTTCCTAACATACCTTTTCACTCCCTCTTAATCACACTTGGAATTCACTGACACTTCCTGTCACAAACACTTATTCATTCATTTCCATGCATTTTTACCTAATGCTCCCTTGGGTTTCCCTAGCACTCCTGAACACTTACTTGTACATGCTAAATTTAAAGATAAATTTCACCCCATTCTTGTTTTCTTCCATCATAATTTTTTTTCTCATTTAATGATTGGGCCTCCTTTGATTATGTTATCCTACTTTTCTCTCTAAAACCGTGTGAAAGAAATTATCTCACACAAATTTGCAAGTACTATTAATGGATCACCAAATGCTTTAGAGAGTTTTTTAGTAGTTTATTTGTGTCATTCATCCATTTTATATTTAAGATATAGTCACTAAAGGCTTATATTGGTTTTAAAACATTTCAAAGCAAATTTTAGAAGTAACTTTAGAGCCACAATTCATAGGTGTTCATCTTGAAAATGTGATTATAAAAAAGATTCAAAATACATCTAGCACTAACTTTGTCTCATGGTTCTTATTTGGTTCCATTAAAGGATCTTCAAACCTGTTTGTTGTGTATATAAAAAAAATTCCACTATTCTCTTTCCTTTTTTTAATGATTTGCTTGTTATAGGAAAATTTATTGTTTACCATTGTTAGGTGTAGCAATCTTTTTATGCCATTCATCCATTTTATATCCAAGAGAGCGTCACCAAAGTCTTACATTGGATTGACATTTTTTGTAAAGTAAATTTGTGAAGGAGCGTTCGAGCAATAATTCCTAAGAAGACCTTCGTCTTGACAATGTGACTCTAAAAAAGATACAAAATACATCTAGCCCTAAATTTTTCTTGTTGTTTCTATTTGATCCCATTAAAGGATCTCCAAATTGTTTTCGTGTATAAAAGTTATTTTCCACTATTTTCTATTTTTTTAAATGATTTGCTTCTTATAGGAAATTTGGCTTCTTATAGCAAAATGCTCATTAATTTTATCTAAAAAAATAAAAGCTAGTTTAGTTTAGATATGTCTCCATGATTCATTTATGTTTTAATTTTTGAATATCCAATGTATTTTGGGTGCAACATAGATCCATCATCTAAAATAGAAATACTCCAAAAGAATTATGTAGACATTTTTCACTTGTATAATCCATTAGTAATGAATCAAATAATATACTTCAAGTTGGAGCTATAATATACACAATATTGAACGATAAAGGCAACTTGTAGGGTCACATCCATCAAGTTTTAAGTCTCGTGGAAGAATGAATGAGTGATAGAAAATTATTGTGTTCAATGGTTTATTTCTTTGATATCTCTTAACTTACACATAATAGTAACATATTTTTTTTTTTAAACCATGAAAAATTTGTTATTTCATTGCACCAAGAGGCTCATTCTGAAGCTCAATGTGAAGATTATGTGTAAGTATGCGTGTATGTCTTAAAATAAGAATAAAATATTCTCTAAATAGAAAAGTAATGTCAACTATAATAAGAAAAGAATAAAATATATTTAATTAGTTATTCATATGACCTAATATAATTTCATGTAAAATAATTAGAAGTAAAAAGAAATGTGAGTAAGATGTTTAAATCTTATATTTTTCAAAAATATTTTAACACGTGATATCAACTTCATATATATCTATTTATAAAAAAATGCTAAATGAAAATATTTAATGTTGTATAGAATAAAATATCTAATATGAGGTATAAACAAAATATCTTAATATGAATTAATATTGATGTATATTTAAAAATATATTAATAACAAGAAAACCAATTTAATGTGTGCTCATAAAATATCTCAATGCACATGTTATGTAATCTTTATAACACTCAAAAATACAATTTAAGAAATAAAAAATTCCACATTGTTTGTTTGCACTTTCAAATAAGTTTGCACTTGAAGAAAATTGATCCCTCTTGACTCATGCTAGATCTGTGGTTAAGATGGATCTATCTTGTAACTTTAGAATTGAAATTTTAGAGATTTGAACATGTCACCTTGCAAATATAACTATGTAAACCATTTTTGAAAACTTATAGAAACACACTAGTAAATCTTAAAAATGGTGAAAGAAACCTCTAAAAATGTAGCCAATAAAGCCAATAAGAATGAAAAATGTAAGAAAGAATAAACCCGTGAAAATCCTAAAAATAAAATGCCAATAAAGCCAATAAGAATGAAAAAATAAGAAGGCATAAACCCATGAAAATTTTAAAAGTAAAATTCCAAAACAAAAGAGAAACATTCCATAAAGAAACTGACACAAAGGAGATTGACTTCATTACTCATTTTAAATCCTCCAAGGTCGCGAGTTGTTCTTTCTTTTGGTGCTACCGAGGGTTTTGTTGGCTCTAGCTCAAATAGTGTTTCATTGAAGGAATTTGTGCCATTTTGGCTTCCAATACCCAACTGAAGCTCGACTACTCTTGAACTCTAGTTATTCCTAAGTCATTTACGGAAGCATTTTTGAGTTTGGTAGGTATTTTCCAATCCATAGTTTCCCCTTGACAAAGCGTTAGCGGCCATAAATCGCATCCATGCATGCTCCACTTCCCATTTTGAGTAAGTATCTTTGGAGTTTTTCTCATACCATAATTTTGTTTAAAAACAGTGACGTTTTTGTTGCCATTAACATTTATTTTGGGGGTCTTTTAGTGTTAGTGGTGGTCGTACAGGGAATTGATTTTCATAAACACTAGAAAATAGTAAATGCACATCACTTGAAATGCCATTGGTCAAATCATTGCATACTAGTTTTTTTTTTTAATATTAGGGTAAAACATTGTTCCCACATGATTGCAAGGTTAATATGAGCCTCAATTGAGTAAGCATGCCTTTCAGATTAATCACATCAGTATTATTTGGTCGACATTTCAAGCCAACCTCAATTATATATTATTTAGTGAAAACTTGTAAACTATTAGTGCATTCTATGATACAATTAAGATTTAAAGGATGAATTTCCTTTATCAAGAAAGGGCTTATGGTATCCATTTAGAATTCTTTCAGGATCATTATTTGAAACTATCTTTCATAGTTGGTTTGGAAGAATTTGTTGTTTTTATTGCATTTTCAATTTCAGATCAATGTTTCAATATTTTACAAGAGATTACAGGGTCTGTTTTTGAATTGCATCCCATAAAAATCAAATAAAATAAGAATTTCCTTTTCGAAAACCTTCTTGGAATCATTGCAAAGCTCAAGGATCAAACATAGGTTCATGCTTACTAAGGCTCCCACTTTCATAGGCTTGGAAGGTTCACATCTTTGGCTCACTGTGTTGCACTTTCTCACGATTTCACTCATCTTTCGAAATAAAAAACCCATGCCTTGATCATTACATGAGACAAATTCCATCGAATGCTCTCCATAATATCGATGTGAATTGATGTTAATTTATAATACTACTAGATCAGCACATTTTCAATGAAAAAATGGATCACATATGTCATGCTCCCTTTATCATACATCATATCCTTAAAAAGTGTTTTGTTTCATGGGCACTTAAATTTGCATAAATATCATAATTTATGAAACATGGGAAACTCTAAATGGATTTTTCGTATTGATCAATATAGATTTTCTCTAATGTAAGCCAAATACAAAAAAAGGTGTCAATGAGGTGTAATAATCTAGCATTGGTAACAATTTTGAGACAATGGTGGTTTATGAAACACCACTCTCATCAAAATACTTAGTTAATATAGGAGTTGGCTATGGGGTGAAAGTCCTAGATCGATGTGAGGATAGTGACTTATTAGAGTGAACATTGCTTAGAGGTGCATGGGTGCTTTGTAAATCCCCTTCCTTATAATGCTCTTATAATTGCAAGCTCACCAAAGAGAAAAGTGGTAGATATCTCAGGGAGGTTTCATTTCACATTAACATGGTTTATTATGACCATCTAGGAATTCTATTGAATATTTTCTTTCTTGCAGTCTTTATTGACAATTATGATGAGATCAACTAAAGTTTCCCCTTAAAGCTTACCGCAGTTAACTTTTGAATTAATCTTTCTTGCATGGTTATGAAAATGAAATATTCACTTATTGAATTAAATTTATAAGTGCTTCTTACATATAGGAAGTATCCAAGGCTACCAAGTTACTAATTTAGCTAAAGTGTATAAGTGGCTACCATTTAGGTCGATCTCTAACAATGATTTTATAGAGAAAAAATCTCTGATTCTTGTTGGAATTCTTAGGTCTTTGCAGAAATGAAACTATTCTCCATATTAAAAAGAGCTTCTAAAATTGTCATGAAAAGTAGTGTAGTTGGAATGAGATTAAGGGATTGCGATCACAAAATTTTGAATACCATTGAGAATTGGTTAACATGAGGGTTTGATATGTTGAGAAACCAAGTATAGAATATATTAGGTTTAATTTACCTTCTTTATTAAATTGCTTGTAAATGTTTGTTGGCTTGTTATTAACTTTTATATTCTCTTCATCAAGCAATTACCAAAACATAAAGATCACAAAGAGACAAAGAACACCATAAATTAGGATCCAAGCCATGAAAAAACTCCACAAGGGGGAAAACCCAACCAATCCTTCTCTGATAAAATAATACTTAAAATGATATATCTAAGACCCAAGACCAATACCAAAAATGTCACAATTATTCCAAGTCAACCCTCCTCCAAGTCTCCTCCAATTAGGTCTAAGTCAACAAAAGTCAATGTTGGTCAAAATACTAAATTTTCAGCCCCTGAAATTTTGGGCCTATAGTACCACAATGTGAGTTGGATTAGTGCAAAAAACTTTGATATTCTCTCTTGTTTTATTGGCTTCTCTCTCTTATCAATTTGACTCATTTTCCTCTTAACCAATCGTAGAAATAAATAGAACATGATGTGATTAATGAATGAATCTCCAAGAGGTTCAGTTGACTTGTATATAGGACGGTTGAGTAGATGCCACATAGGCCGACTTGGTATTTGTTTGACTCTTTGACTAAAAATAAGAATTATTTTGCATTTATTTCGAATGTCCAATTGGGACATGACTCAAATACTCTTTTGACCCCTTTTGACTTTTTGAGCATGAAGAACGTGCTTACACCAAAATAAAATAATAATAATAATAATGTTGATAAATCCTTAAGGAAACATAATTAGGGTTTCTCTAATTGATTTCTATTTTAATTGACAACCTATTGTGATATTATTATTAATTCTTCTTCTTTTATTATCTTTAGGTCATCAACACAATTACCAAAACAATAAATATCATAAACACAACAAGGGAACACCAAAGATAGGCTCCAAGCTAGGGAAAAACCCCTCCAAATGGAAAATTCCATAGAACTATCTTCTTATAGAATCAATTTCAAAGGAGGCTTCCAAGACCCGAGACTCAAACAAGGCCTACCAAGATCAATCCAACCACCAAAAGCAACTTCTTCAATATAAGATAATGTCTCTAGTATCAACGAACCATATTTTTCCAAAGACAAGAATTTTGGTCTTCTTTTAAGGTCTACAAGATCTCCTACAATTCATCAATATGAGGTAACCCTCAAGTGTATATGCATGTGTTAGTTGTTCAAAAGATAAATTTCAAACATCAATAAATTTTTACTTCCTTTCTTCTTTTCTTGCCTTCTAGTATTCATCCAAAACTTTCACACTTGCTTCTAGTTGCGGATCATAAGAAGAGATGACATTTGAGTGTATGCTTCCAAGAGTGGTCGAAGTCCTCTATAGTCTTTATTGGGGCTAGAATAGGCCTTTCTAGGCCGTCTTCAACAAGGGCTAGTTGACTTGATCTTGGGGGCTTTTAAGATAATTCTAGAGACAAAATAATATTTATTTTTCTTGTTACATGTGCCCAATTGGGTCTCTTACAATATGACAAGGAACATGACTCAAGACATAAAACATAGAGAACACAATGGGTTCTTTGATCTAGGACCAAAGTCTCTAAGCAAGAAACCCATAATGTAATAATAATTTTCTTTAACAAGTTATTTTTCTTTACTTTTGAAAAATACAAAAGAATGATCACATCATGTTATGAGCCAAATATAATTATGAAGGCTGATACTAGTTACAACTTTCAACGCTCCCTCTTTACTAGGGAGGCATCATAATTGACCAATGGTACAAGTATAATACTCACTTTGAAAAGTTCTCGTAAGAAGAGTATCGACATACACAATGTTAGGGATCTAGATACCATAGCTACCAAGGTATCCTCCCAACACATCAAAGATCCAAGTGTCAAGGCACTATTACAAGGATTCAACTCAAGGATTTGTGCCATACACTCATATAAGGATCTAAGACACTAACAAGGTCTAAGGTTTCATCCAGGAAACTGCCACTATAGGTACCATAAAGCTACAACCTTGGTATCAATATAGATACCATATAGGCCTCCATGCACTGACTCCAACCCTTACAAGGATCTAGGTATCTCAACAAATTCAACACAAATGGGACTCCATAAGACCAATATACCCTCCCTCAATGAGATCCATATATCATAAAGGACAAACAACCGAGATCTCAATATTGACTAGGCCAATATGTCCTCTCAAGTACGATCATACAAGTAATTCATGGTATTTATCTCTCCCTCTCAACCAAATAATAGATATCTACCAATCCAAGCATGCTTATCAAATATTCAAACTTCTCATGGGGAGATCCACACATCAACTACCTATTCAACCATTAGAATATCTAGTAGCTTTACAAACCAAACCAATACTAGTACTTCTCATCAATACAAATTCTAAGGTAATCAAACATTATGATGTTTATTTAGGTCATTATGATATCCAAACACATATAAATGCAAGCTTCATTTTCCAATGTCTTCAGCAACACTAAACTCAGCTTCAACACTTCTTCAAAACATCCAAGATTTTTTCATGACATATCAATGTCATCTACCGGCATGGCTTTAGCGATTTTCCAATCTCAGCTTTCTTCAATGTCTTCACTATAGCTATCACAATATTTCCTCCCTCTTAATTGGGGATACAAATTCCTTTATCCAAGCTTCTTCTCAACTAGGGGAAAACTTTATTCTTCCAGCCACACAAGCTCGATTATTTTGCATCACCATATCCTCGGAGAAACTTTCACCTTCTAAAAACTTCATTCCTTTAGGAACATCATTGTTTATATTCATCTACTAACAAGTTCATCTATCAATCATTAGTGTAATATTCAATGACATTAGGGTTCTTCCCTCTTTCCATCATTCTCAACATCATCATCAAGTATGAGGTAGGCAAGTGTACTCAAAATCTTGAAGGCTATGTACCTACAAATCTTATAATAAAGTATATCCAAGCACATATATATAAGAGCATGAAGTTAATTTTATCAAATGAGGGTCACAGAGAGCTTATAAGGTTAACAAAACTTCAATTTTCAATATCTCAACATCTAAACTATGTTAGGGTTTCATTCATAATGGAAACGTTTACACCTATGGTTTTATTTTCATGCCCTATGGTATTATACCAATCTCTACTAGGATTTCATCATAAACCCTAGAAACTGTCACGAAACCCTAAACAATTACAGTTTCATCAAAGTGAACCAATAGCAAAATATAATACTTACAAAGGTTGTTTTAATACATAAATAAAACACACCCTAACAATATATAAATCTTCATTATTATATAGTAAAACCATAGACATGAGTGAGCTATTAACATAATGAAATTTCAAAGACAAATGATTTTACCTTCTATGATGAAGAATTGTTATAAGTCTTGTGATATTAAACATACCATGAGTTGCTTCTTTCTACAAACATTGAAAAGTTTCTTTTCCAAGAATGCTTCTACTCGAGTATTTATTTGGAGGCTCCCTCTCAATCTATCCATGATCCCTTCTTTAGAATATTCCTGCAAACCTTCTTTTCAAGTAAAAAACACAAAGTAAAGGATTATAATCAAGTGACAAGAATAGACCTAGATACATAGAGGACATCATTAACAATGTAATGAAAGGAACAAAGAACAAAACACTTATCTTTTGTAAAAGTAGAGGTCCCCCCTTAACATTTTCATGGTCCATCTCCATATTAATCTACTTTTATTAGGGTGCCCAAGGATGTAACTTGAATACCGAGTAACCATTCCTTTTATCCAACGTGCACTTTGTCTTTTATGATCATAGAAGTTGTTACAAGGCCTTGTTTTGGATGCCATGATCTTCTTAATGCTTTAAAAAATGATGGCTACATTAACTACCTACAAAGTTATTGCAACCTTCATCGATTTCATCATTAAGCCTAGATTTTTTCACAAATATGACCAATTGTAGCTTCTCCTTAAGACAAATATTTAAGTTGTTCTTGCAGAGAGGTTTACACAGAATTCTGACAATAGGTCTGTCACTTATTCTTGGATTCTTGAATCTGGATACACCTATAATTTGTAGTTTGATTCCTTGAATTTTTCTTTAGTTGACATGTTTCATCTTCCTCTAATAGAGATACTTCATATCTTGCATACTTCAATGAATTAGATAGGTTGGCATTTTATTTGTCTTTCTTTTATGTATAAGAAGGAAATCTTGGTAGTATTCTTCTTCATACTTTTGTGCCATAGAGATGAACTTCCAACACCTTCCTATTTCTTATCACAATCCTTACTACAACTAGATATTTATGCTTGGAATTGGTAATGTGATTCCTTTTTTAGAGGGTAGGATCCTCATGATCAGAGATAGACTTTAATAGATCAATTTATTTCCATAGGGTTTACAAAATTTCAATCCCTCCCACTAGATACCCCAAACATTTTATGATTTAAAAAAAAAATGTCATATGTTTGACATTCACTGTAACATGGTCAACTTTAGGGTCAACAAACTTCTGCCTATAGTATATATTATGGCATAATGTCCCATAGTTATACTCATAGATTTCAATTAAATTTGTTTTTTTTTTAGATAGAAATTCATTATAAGTATTTCTAAAATTTACTACTAAGAAAATTTCGTATGCCATGAATAATTTAGATCTTAGACAGTTGTTTTGTTGCTAGCTATCATTAAATATGTCTTGAATTTGTCATAGATATACCTTCCATGCTCTGTCATTGTCCTTATCATAGGGAGATAAAACATTGTTTCCATGTTTCACACTTCTTGTCATGTCTTTTAAATGAACTTGTTACATACTTCAGGAATTACATAGGAGTATATTTCTAGATTTCATCTTTAGTACCTTTATATTTTAGACCTTTACTTTTGATTTTTAAAATTTTCTATAGAAAGTGACTTTAGATGTATTTGTTTTGATGAGTTTCAAATATGTATTATTCTCATAAGAAAATAGATGCTACTCCTCATGCTTCCAAAGGGATAGAAATTTGCTCATACTGTAGTTTGGATTGTTACGGATTTTAAAGGCTTGTCTCAAATCAACGCCACAAAGTGTTTAAACTTCATGTCAAGCTCTGCTATGATTTTTCCACAAAATGATTACCCAATCTGATTATATAAGTATGTCTCTGTACTTATGAACTTTGCATCAATATAGGAGACTAGCCCTAAAAATCTTGCATCTTCATATACTTCAAACTAGCTTGCATTCTATAGAATGTGTAGTTTCTCATTAGCTCACATAGGTTCCATTTTATTACAGGAAATTTTCCACAAGAACTTACATCTTTTGTTACAAAAATTTGCATTATTTCCTATACAAACTCGTATATACATGCAGATGTATGTAATCGTAGAGATGATATTAATATATGTTCCTTCTTATGTATCCAACAATTCTTTGTCACAATGTTTTCTTGAGATTGGACTCCAAACAAATAATAATATTAAAATAAGAAGAATTCAGATCACAAACAAATATAAGTATTAGACTTCCTAGATTGGATGTTGCAAACTTTGGATTAATATACTTTAAAACAAAATCACAGGTTTAGAACCATGTTATATCCTTCATCAAGCGAATTCCACATAATTCATACAAGACGAATTAAACCTGAGAGAGAGAAGTGAAGAGTCCTTACTTGAATAAACTTTTTGTTGCTCCTTGGATATGCTTTCTTCTAGAATTCTGGTACTTGCAATATTTTTAATACTAGATATTCGTGTGTATCTTTAAAGGGAGATAAATATTGTCAGGATGTCTTTAAATATGCCAACAATATGTGATCTTCAAACTTTATTCCTTTTAACCTTAGCTCTAATTCCATGTTAAGAAACCAAGTATAAAATAAATTAGGTTTGTCTTTTCTTCCCAATAATTACTTGTGAATGTTGTTTGGATTCTTATTAGCTTTTATGTTCTCTTTATCAAGAAATTATCAAAACATAAAGATCACAAGGAGACAAATAACACTAGAAATTCTTGAATGGAAAAAATACCAAGTAAGAAACATTTCTTGAATGGACATTTATTGCATAAAAGGGATCAAAGAAACTTTTGAGCTTCCTAGCAATTCAATATTTCTATTGAAAAGTTTACAATCTAGCTGGAGAACTAGAAACTATATGAAATTAAATTAGATGAATAAACTATAAACCAACCAAAAATTGAAGTATTTCCAAATCACCAGGCTTGGATCTCTATCTAGTTCAAGGTGCATATTTACAAAAGTCATATTTGTCCATATTAAACTATTGTAAAATACAAGGAATGACAAAAGTAAAATAATTTCATTACTACAAGGAAATATTGGGCAGTTTGTAGTAGAACTGATAACTGACATGTTATCAATATCAAGCTCTTGCAAACATCTTCATGGATCAAGTTCATCATAAAGAGAGAAAGGGATACTTGAGAGAAGCATTACTTTCCCAAGAAAATGTCCAACATGTGTTAGTATCAGGTGTAAAAGACATGCATTGAACCATTAGAAAATACCTTTTGTGATTTGACCATTTTCCACTGTGAAGGCACCCATAGGAAGTATATAGGGATTTAATTTTAGCTTATGCAAAAACAGATGGAACTTAATAACTAAAAACATTTATAGATTATCTCCATGAAAAACTAATGTATCAAATATTCACATATATGTTCCATTAGACCTTGAACATGTATACATGTATAACATGGTACACAAGCATGGGTCAGAGCCTTGTTCACTGACATAGATAAGAGATTCTTTGGTATTGAAAGTTGGTAGTTATGCCACCTCCCAATATCATTACATTAGTTCAAAAGTTGGAGGTTCCATATATGGATTTCCTAAACTACTTGACATGGAAATTTGTATTCCATTGTGCCCTTGTCATTATTGTTGTGACTATGATTATTGAGTTTTCCATTGAGAACCCATTTGTGGTGACATTCCAACCCTTATTGTTGGATGGGCTTCCACATTTTGACCATGAACTACACCAAGTGGACTTACACAGTATCGTTGAGGTAGTCCTCTGTTATTTTTCTCTGGAGATAGTATGCCAAAAGTAGTGGGTGTTGGAACTGCAACTATTCCATTTAACGGGGTGATAAATGTCCCTAATGAATTGGCTAGAAATATATCAGTGCCTAAAACACTACTATGATTAGAAAATTTATATGGTACACTTGTTTGTGATATTCTCTATTGATGCAGGAGCATCCGACTGAAAAGGCGACAGCTGGAAATGGTTTTTTTCTTTCTACTAGAATGGAAGAAAAAATATGAATTTTGTTTTATTTAAATTAAGGCTAATACATCCATTATCCTTTAAAAATTAAGCAAGCAAGCAAAATAGGATTAGTTAAGAGTATGTTTAAAGAAATTGTTAGATAATTGTAAGGTAACTGAAGGAAAGTTTCTCAATTGTAAGGGATTGCTGGTAAGGCACAAAATCCAAACCAGATCCCCACTGTGAGGGGCTGCCATCTAGAGAGAAGAAAGAATACAAAAATTGAAACTACAATTTGTTTTCTTGACTATATGTGAAAGAAAATGAATCTAAAATCTCTATCATAACAAAAGAAAGACAATTTATTTTTTCCTATGCATTAGTGCTTCAAATATTGTTTTAAGAAAAATAGTGAAGTATTTCATTAAAGGCGCTGAATGACATCGACATAAATCTTGTGACTAAAGGCATTTCAAACTAGAAACCAGACAAAGGCAAAGCCAGCAAAGATATCACATTCTTTCTCAGATAACTAGGTACATTTACATTCAGTGTTCAAGCATACCTGTGCATTTGTTACATTTCAAATTTTAACAGTTCAATATACATTTATGAAACCAAAACAGTAGAGGGTTTTGAAACCCAAAAGTGTTGAAAACAACATTTTGCAAGCCAAGACTAGTTTGACGACGAGGGTTTGAAACCCATAAAACCATACATAACATAACTAAGAAAATGAAGCCCCAAGGTTTTATGCCTAACTAAGGATAATGCAAGCAAAAACAGCAAGACAATCACGGAGGGATCCTACCCTATTTCCCCAAGCCGCAAAGACTCCCAATAATGAGGTTGTGGAGCAGCATTCTCCAGGTATGACCTGCACATCACCACGAAAATGAGGTGGGTAGTCAAAAACCAGAAAGGCAAGTAAAATAAGGTGACAGAGACCAGATAAAAGAAGAGAAGAAAAAGGGTTTACCTAGAAAAATCTTTTCTCCGAGTCAGAGGATGAGAACCGATTACTTAGCCAAAGGGTTTCTCCTAGTGAGAACACCATTGGTAAGTTTACCTATTCACCAATGGGCTAGAGGGTTGGAATCATAAAAAATGAAATGCAGAAATGAAACCAGAACAAAAATTTACTTGGAATAGCACTTTCTAAGCCGCCCTCAGAAGTAGCAAGGGAAGAACATGTGGATACACAGAGCCAGGTCAACACCAAAACTAACATAAGAAACGACTAGGAGCATAACAAAATGAAGCATAAGCTAGGAAGCAAAGAATAAGTGAAAACTTACAAATTGAAATTCAACCTGAAGCCTTTGTGGACCAACAAATAAACCACCACAAGGAACAAGCGAAGGCACAACGCATACACAGAGTTGAACTAGACCAATAGTGGATGCAAGAATGGGGACTTACTCTTAGTTTTCCATTGGGAGATGTGAATTAGCTACATTTGCGAAACCAAAACAATTAAAAGTGCATTAAAACCTCATACCTAAAACATTGATTTTTATTCGGAAGATCTATGAAGTTAAGTAGTTTGTTGACACGTTTCCTTTCCTCGATACTGCTGCCAATTTTTGATATCAAAGTAGCTTAGTTCCTTTTCTCAGTAAAGATGGAGGTAGGTAGAAGAGGTCAAGGTAGAGCCATCAGAAGAGTAGCATATGAAGGGATACAAGAAGAGATCAGGACCTTAACTGCACGTTTGGCAGCAATGGAAGCAGGAAGGCATAGAGATCCGAAAGGTGGGGATGATAGTGAGGAAGAAAACACAGCCACGACAGATGGTTCAGATGAAGAGGGTCCAAAGATTAAACTGTTGAGATCATTTTTTTTGGCTAGTAGCAAGCCAAGACCAAAGATTTCTAATTATGATGGCAATTTATCCACGGACGCATTGTTGGACTAGATAAGTGAACTAGATAAGTATTTTAAATATGAAGAAAGTAGTGAAGACAAGAAGATCAGGTTTTTTGTCACCAAATTGAAAGGACATGTAGTACTATGGTGGGATAGTGTGCAGACAGAAAGGAGAAGATTGAACAAACCATTGATTAAAAAAATGGGAAAAGATGATAGCTAAGATGAAGAGCAAATTTCTACCTAAAGATTACCAAATTTCCCTTTATAGCCAAGTACAGAACCTGAGACAAATAAGGATGACCGTAGAGGAATATACTGAAGAATTTTATAAAGTAAACATGAGAGCTGGCTATGTTGAAGATACCACTAAGAAAACAACAAGGTTTGTAATTGGTCTAGGATGGAGATCCTAGACGAAATTAGTATTCTTTCCCCTAAGGCCATAGAGGAAGCCTATCAGAGTGCTTTGAAGGCGGAGGAAAAGATTGCCAGGAAACAGAATGCCAAAAGGGGATGCGGTTCTAGCAGAGGTAGGACTGCCAACAACAATGAAGAGGGCAACAATTTGAAAACTTTGGGACAGACTGAAAGGGAAGGTAATACTAGAAGAGGAAGGTCTTACCAATGAGGAAGAGGTAATGGCAGAGGCAGAGGAAATTCCTATCAGTGTTACAAGTGTCACAAGTGGGTACAAAAGTCCTTTGAATGTCCTAAATATGAACAAACTAGATAGAGGGGAGCATATGTTGCTCAACCCAATGAAGTAGAGGCACCACCATAGGACGTGAAAAATATGCCCGAAACAGGGGAAGCCTTGGTGTTGAATAAGGTGCTATTGAAACCAGCTAAGGAAGTAGCTAATTAGATAGAGAGGAAAGCATTGTTCTAGACTGTGTACAAGTCACATGGGAAATGCTACAAATTAATCATAGATAGTGGAAGTACTGATAATCTAATAGCTACTAAAATGGTTGGGAAATTGGGTTTGAAGAAGTTGAAGCACCCAACTCCATATAGGGTGTCTTGGTTGCAGAAAGGGCACCAACTGTTGGTCAATGAGCAATGTGAAGTAGAGTTTCATATTGGCAAGTACTAGGACAAGGTGACTTGTGATATCATACTGACGGACGTGTGCCATATTCTGTTGGGTAGACCATGGCAGTATGATAGGAAGGTCATCCATGATGGGGAAAAAAATTGTTACAGGTTTTCTAAATATGGGATAAAGCATATGCTAGTGCCCATGAAGGAAGAGGATGCTACAGAAACCAGTGGAACAAAAGCATTACTGTTAGGTGGAAAAGAGTTTCTACGACAGGTTGAGGATAATGAGGTAAAATATGTAGTTGTGCGAAGGCCAAAAACAATATTGATATATATTGAGATTACTAACTTGCCTATAGAGATATAGGACATGCTGCAAGAATTTAGTGATATTGTGGTAGATGATCTACCAGACAAATTTCCACCAAAGCAGAGCATTAGTCACCATATTGATTTCATTCCAAGAGCCAGTTTTCCAAACAAAGCTACTTATTGGATGAGTCCAAAGGACAATGAGGATATCAAGAAGCAAGTGCAGGAGTTGTTATATAAATGGTTGATTCGGGAAAGTCTAAGCCCTTATGCAACTTTGACTGTTTTAGCTCCCAATAAAGGAGGTCAGTGGCAGATGTGCATTGATTCCCAGGCAATTAACAAGATCACTATCAGGTACATGTTTCCTTTACCTCGGATGGATGATATGATGGATTGTGCATACTTTTCAAAGGTAGACTTGAAAAGAGGCTACCACTAAGTCAAGATTTGAGAAGGTGATGAGTGGAAGACATCTTTCAAGACTAATGAAGGCTTATATGATTGGCTAGTTATGCCATTTGTACTAAGCAATTCCCCCACCACGTTCATGCATTTGATGAATGAGATGCTGAAAGAATTCATTGGAAAATTTGTGATTGTATATCTGGATGATATACCTATTTAGCAAAATGAAGGAAGAGAATTTTCAACATGTCAGGTATGTATTAGAAAAATTGTAGCAAAATAGATTATTGATAAATTTGAAGAAATGTTTTTTTCAAGAATGAATTAATTTATTTGGGATTTTTTATTTCCGAGAATGAACTAAAAATGGACCCGGAGAAGGTTGCAACCATAGTTAGCTAACCGTCTCCCAAGATTTTCTTTGAGGTATGGAGTTTTCATGGATTAGCGAGATTTTATTACAAATTTATTAAAAATTTCAGTCGAATTTGTGCACCCATGGTGGATACCATTAAGAAGGCAAATCAGCCTTTTCATTGGACAGAATTGGCTGAGAAGAGTTTTCAGCTGCTGAAAATGAAGATCACTGAAAAACCAATTACCAGACTTTAGCAAACCTTTTCAAGTTCGTTTGGTGCAGTACCCAGCCAAGAAGATGAGCCAGTAGCCTACTTCAGTGAGAAATTAAATGAAAGTAGGCAGAAGTACACGTCTGATGACAAAGAATTCTATGCATTTGTCCAAGCACTAAAGCATTGGAGACATTATCTATTGAACAATGAATTTGTCTTATTTTTAGGCAACTCTACAATACAATATATTATGCAATAGCATAAGCTGAACCATAAACATGCGAAGTGCGTGGAGTACTTGCAGATTTTTACATTTGTGATGAAACACATTAGTGGTCAAGCCAACAAAGTGGCAGATGCATTAAGTAGGAGGAATTTTATCCTACAAGAAAGTACGATACAAGTATTAGGATTCGAACATCTTAAGGACTTGTATCAAAACAAATGCAGATTTTAAAGAAGCCTATGAAGCTTGCCAAAATCCACTATTGAGGAATAACAGTTCATGGCTGGACTATAATATGAAGGAGGGGTTGCTATTCAAAGGAGGGAAGTTGTGTATCCTGGAACGTTCTATGAGGGAGAAATTAATCTAGGAAAAGCATAATGGAGGATTAGCCGAGCATTTTGGCATAGACAAGACTTTGGATCAGTTGAGCCACTTTTACTATTGGCCAAAGATGCATAGAGATGTACAGGGGTTTGTGACTATGTGCAAAGTGTGTCAGCTTACAAAGGGACAAAACCAGAACACAGGGTTGTATACACCCTTACCTGTCCCAAACAAACCATGGGACTCAGTCATTTTCGACTTTGTCTTAGGTCTGCCGAAGACACAGAGGGGATTCGATTCCATCATGGTGGTGGTGGATCGTTTCACCAAAATGGAACATTTCATTCTTTTCAGGAAAACCAGTGATGCCACACATGTAGCACACTTGTTTTTCATAGAGATAGTTAGAATACATGGCTTGCCAAAGTCTATTATTTCAGACCGAGACGTAAAGTCTACAAGACATTTTTGGCAAACCTTATGGAAAATTTTAGACACCAAACTAAACATTAGCTCATCTTATCACCCACAGACTGATGGGAAAACTGAAGGGGTGAACCGAAGTCTGGAAAATCTACTAAGGAGTTTGGTTAGTGAAAATTCTCGACAGTGGGATCGTGTACTTGCACAAGCAGAATTTTCTTATAATGATTTGCCCAACAGAAGCACGAGCATTAGTCCTTTCCAAATCCTATACGAAATTCACCCACATGGAGTACTTGAGTTGTGGGATTTGGGTCAATTAGAGTGCAAGAGTGCTGATGGTGAAGATTTTGCAAAGGCATTCAACGATCTTCATGAACAAGTAAAATTAAAATTACAAGACAGTAGCCAAAAATACAAACAAAAAGTAGATTTGAAAACGCAAGAAGTACAATTCAACATAGGTGACCTACTACTAGCACATATATGCAAGAAGAGGTTTCCTAAAGGTGAATACAACAAGTTAAAACTGAAGAAAATTGGGCCTTGCAGGATTCTTTGAAATATTTCTATGAATGCTTATGAGTTGCAATTACCTCCAGGTATAGGAATCTCGCCCATTTTTAATGTGGTAGATTTGTACCCATACATTGCTGCTAATGAAGAAGACAGTTTGGAATGATGAAAACGAGACACCTAGAATGAGAAAAACTCATGGATTAAATAGATGCCTCCAACAAAGCCTTTATAGATCGAATAGACCCTAGACACCCAGGTGGCCAAACGGACTCGAAGAAAATAATATTTGTGGTACTTGGTCAAGTGGAAGGACCATCCTATTGAGGATATTTCTTGGTTAGATGATGGCTAGATTCAAAGCATCGGGTACTATATTGGAGAGCTCATGGATAGAAGCCATGAGTTTAATTTACCCTAGGAGCCTGATGCAAGAGCATCCGACTAAAAGGACGACAACTGGAAATGATTTTTTACTTTCTGCTAGAAAGGAAGAAAAAATTACGAATTGTTTTATTTATTTTTATTTAAATTAAGGCTGACATAGCCATTGTCCTTTAAAAATTAAGCAAGCAAGTAAAATAGGATTAGTTAAGAGTATGTTTAAAGAAACTATTAGATAACTGTAAGGTAACTGAAGGACAGTTTCTCAACTATAACAGATTGCTAGTAAGGCATGAAAGCCAAACCAGATCCCCACTATGAGGGGCTGCCATCTAGAGAGAAGAACGAATACAGAAATTGGAATTATAATTTGTTTTCTTGAGTATATGTGAAAGAAAATGAATCTAAAATCTCTATCATAAAGAAAGAAAGACAAATTTTTTTCTTGTGCATTAGTGCTTAAAATATTATTTTAAGCAAAATAGTGAAGTATTTCATTAAAGAAGTCAAATGACATCGATGAAAATCTCGTGACTGAAGGCATTTCAAACTAGAAACCAGACAAAGGCAAAGGCAATAGATATCACATTCTTTCTTAGAAACTCAGGTACATTTACATTTAGTTGTCAAGCACACCTATGCATTTGTTACATTTCAAAATTTAATAGTTCAATATACATTTATGAAACCAAAACAGTAGAGGGTTTTGAAACCCACAAGTTCCGAAAATAACATTTTGTAGGCCAAGACCAGTCTAACAGTGAGGGTTCAAAACCCATAAAACCATACAAAACATAACTGAGAAAACGAAACCCCAAGGGTTTATGCCTGACTAAGGATAATGCAAGAAATAACAACAAGACAATCAAGGAGGGATCCTACCCTGTTTCCCCAAGTTGCAAAGACTCCCAAGAATGAGATCATGGAGCAGCATTCACCAGGTACAACTTGTGCATCACCATGAAAACGAGGTGGGTAGTCAAAAACCAAAAAGGCAAGTAAAATAAGGTGACAGAGAGCAGATAAAAGAAGGGAAGAACAAGGTTTTACCTGGAAAAATCTTGTCTCCAAGTCAAAGGACGAGAACCAAGTCCTAGCTAGAGGGTTTCTCCCAGCGAGAATGCCATTGGTAAGTTTACCTGCTCACCAAGGGGCCAAAGGGGTGGAATAAAAAAAATGAAATGTAGAAATGAAGCCAGAACAAAATTTTACTTGAAATAGCATTTTCTTAGCTGCCCATAGAAGTAGCAAGGGAAGAACTTGTGGATACACAAAGCCATGTCAACACTAGAACTAACATCAGAAACCACCATGAGCAGAACAAAACGAAGCATAAGCCAGGAATCAAAGAACAAGTGAAAAATTGCAGATTGAAAGTCGATCTGAAGCCTCCGTGGACCAGCAAACAAACCACCACAAGAAATAAGTGAAGGCACAACAGATACACAGAGCCAATCTAGACCAACAGTGGATGCAAGAATGAAGGCCGACTCTTAGTTTTCCCTTGGTGGATGTGAATTAGCTATATTTGCGAAACCAAGGGTAGTACAAAGGGGCAGGTAAAAACAATTTAAAGTGCAGTAAACCCTCATACCTAAAACACTGATTTTTAATTGGAAGATCTATGAAGTTAAGCAGTTTGTTGACACATTTCCTTTCCTTGGTATTTCCACCATTTTCCCTGATTTCCACTGTGTGGTATTTATAACAATGGTGTTTGAATTTATAACAGAAGAAAGGGGTACAACAGGACCGGGTGATACTATACTTAATAGGCTATGCACATTAAACCCAACTTAAAATGCTACATGTCATGCTTAGATGGAAGTTGAGAAGAAATATGATCCTGTAGTTGCACATAGCTTTGCTTATTTGAGGGGATGGTTATATTCTAGCATCATATCATGTTTAACAACACAGGAGCTTTTGGTGAGCAACCTGTTGGGATTGCATTGATTTCCTTTGTTATTATGATGATGAATCTAATGGAATGTTGGAAGAAGATGTTGCTTGTTGTGATATATGCACATGTTGATCTAGCTATACATTAGGTGGAAATGGCATTGATGATTGGTGGTTTTTTGTGGATAAAGAATCTTGAGACATTTTCTTTACTTAAGATTGTTGCAAAAATCCCTTTTGATGCCAAAAAAATGTTGAATTCTAAGACATGAAACCTATTTCCTTCATAGGACCTTGTTCTTGTTGTCTTATCCTCTCTGACTGTGTCACTTGTTTCCCTGACTGCAAATAACTTGGACCAGTAAAAATTCATTCTTTGGGCATTATTTGCACCATTTTCTTTCCCTTTTAATCATGTTAACTTCTAGGCATGGGCCCTTAAGACCCATTTCCTTGACCAATCTCTACAGATTGGTTATGCATTATCATGTTCCCCCCTTTCCAAACCTTTTGATACTTGACTCTATTGATACTGCTAACATTGTGGTTGGTGCATGTGTTGTTGCGTTTTGTGTTTGATTTTTTGGTTGTTGTTGCTGCCATTATTGATGCAACTACTACACTTGGTTTAGTTGCAAGCTCAATTAGCCAGCACCTTGAGAAAAGTTTCCAGGTGTTTGAGGGAGACTTAGGTGCAACTTTTGTGCATTTTGGGACATATATGGAGTAAGGGATGAAATAGCATATTGCTGGGGTCGTTGATGCTGCAAATTTGGGGGTGACTAGGATTTGGACTGCTACGGACCATTAGTATGTTGGTGATGAAGCACATGTGGCATTGAATGTTGTTGTGGATGAGAGTTATTAGGGAGAGGTGGCATTGTATGCAGTGTTTGAGAAAGTGGGTGTAGTTGGGACTATGGCAGTGGGGATCCATTTGGAGGAAATTTTTGTTCCTAGAGATACCAATGACCCTGTTGTTGTTGTAGTTGTTGGTGAAGCATATAGGCTTATGGATTATGATTGGGATTTTTCAATTGAGAATGGTGCAAATTACTATGCAGCTATGGAATCTAACGTTGTTGGTTTTGACTACAAAATTTATGAGATGGAAAAACCATCTGATTAGAAAAATAAGTATTCATATCACTGAAAGAAGGTGTAGCTTGACCATTTCCTAGTGTAGCCTAGAGCAGAAAATCTTGCATTAAAATCCACTCATTATCATTAGATTGTCTAGGCTATCAATTGGAAAGAAAAGAAAAAAGGTTGTAAATAAGATTGGTAATAAACAAATAAAAGAGAATACTTTCATGTTGAAAACCTAGAAGTTGCACTCTCTCAATATTACAAGGTTTGCAACATTTTCTTAGAAAATATTGCAGCACTTACGACAAACATTTCCAGACTCCACTAGATCAAGCATTCCAAAGAAAGGTAATACAATATATGATTAGTGAACAAATTCCCATTCTCTAGTCCCATTGTAAGAAAGAAACAACAATATTTAACTTCTCTAAAATGTTTTCCAAAGCATATAAATTCCTTCCATGATGGGAGATTACAGAAGATAATTTTGATTTCAATGCATTAATATAAGGGAGATCTTACTAAACTAAAATATACATTTCTAAAATTACATTATAGTATTATTTACATTATGGAATTATATTTACCACCAAAGGAAGTCTAGAATGTGTGGACAAGGAGGAACAAATAATGGTGTTACGTTTTTTCCCCAGGCTTAGTCACTGACTTCATAAATATTTTTTTTTAAATGCTTCTTATATCAACATAAAATATGATATACAAGTAATATACAATTGGGAATGGGACTGCCTGAAGGCCAAGAAAAGAGTCTTTAGATCACCCTCTCAATCAGTTGAATAGTCTGACATTTCATTATAGAAGAATGCTTGGAAAAAATCAAAATATGGAAAGCTTCATGACCCAAAAAATAATTTTTATTGCATTTGGTAAATTTATTCAACTCAATTCAGGATCAAGTTCAAATTTATAATTTATAAAATTAATTAAATTTAAATTTGTTTCATAAAATTTAAATAAAATCACTAGTGCATAAAATATTATCATGTATGTTTTTTAAATTTAGAATAATAAATTTTTTTCTCAAACTTCACGAAAATTTTTATCCAGATCTTGGAAGGAGCAAAGTTTTCCCAGAATTGGTTATTACCAAACTTTAAATGCAAACATGAACCAGATTACTAGGCTCCAAGTTAGACCCTATTCTTCAACACCTAGTACTTCTAATTTTCCAATGGTGTTTTCTAATAGCTAACAAAGCCAATTAATAAATATGGATTAAAAATGTCACTAAACTATTCCAGAATTGAAAGCATATGACTGACTGACAACATCCACATAGAATCTATGAATCTACGGATCAAGTTTCCTTAGATGGTTACAGCTTGAGAAGTTATTGTGCTATAAATAGGCAATCCAACACAACTATAAGGAAGCGTGTTATTCTCTAAGTTTCTTAATTTGATCTTCCTTTATCCTGCAGGTTCGTAATAATGTTTGAAATAGGTCATTATATGCAAATCATTGGATTCTTCTTTCTTATTTTAGGTAGATAAACAAATATGTGTCAATGTGTGCTATTCAACATATTCCATTCTTGGTAGTTGCAAATGCACAATAACGAAATGAATATAAACTCCATTTAAAATTTGGATTTGCATTTTTTTGTGATATAACATATTCTTCTTAGGTATGAAAATTTGGATCTTAATGACAATTTGTACTGAGCACATTGTTGAATTCCCTCTATTTAGAGTTGAATGGTTTGTAGGGGCAGAAATGGATGCAAAATTTCACCATATTTTATTATATATTCTTATCAAAATACTCTCATTAGATTACATATGTTGGCTCAAAACTTTAACTAGAGATACTTGACCTTATGGTAGGACTCCCAAATATATTTAAATATTTAAATCTTATACAATAATACGTTGGGAGATGCTAAACTCAAGAGATAATGTTATCTCAAATTGTAAATATATGACAGACAAATAATAATGGAAAATGAACTACTGCAATATATCACATCAACATAAATAATAGATAAAAATGGAAAATCAAGGAGTTGAAGGATGAGCACTAACATATTTCCATCTCTTCACTTTATTCTCCTTGCCAAACTTGAGTACATTGACAAAAAAATTATTAATCAACAAGAGGGCTTGGGGATTAGAGTACAATATGCTTATGCAACACACTATATAGAAATAGGGGTTACCTTTGTCTTCAAGGCTTGATGGAAATAAATGTACTGAAAAGGAAAATTAGTTGACTGGTTTTGGAAGGGGTATGGACAGGTGAATGGAGTACAATATGTTTGTGTATCACACTCTACAAACTAGGTTTAATAGTGTTTAGCTATCTCTCTCCAAGGTTTGGTGGAAATAAATGCACCCAAAGGAAAATTAGCAAGTTGATGGTGGAAGGGTCCTGATTTGTGTATGGAATGAAGGGACAAAAAAAACACATTTTAATCAGTGATATTTTTTCTATAGGGTATTACAAAACACCTCTACTACGTAATATAAATACAATATTTTCCTAACAAGGATTGCAGATTATATCAATTCATATCATAGCTTTGAACAAAGATGATAGCATGAGGAGCTGCATTGAATGTATAAAAATCAAAACTTTGACTAGGAACAAGGGATTTCCATAAATTTTAAGAAGAGCCCCCTATTTTAGACAGACCCTAAATAGGTCCATACAATATTTGAACTGGGAGATTGATGTTCTTCACTATTTGCTTGAACTTGTTTGTTATCAATGTAGAATATCTGTAGTAAGTTTCACCTAGAGAACTCCAGGATTAGGTCAGTGATTGTGATACAACAATTCGAGTGTAATATTTAGATTCCAGTGGACGAGAGGCCTATACTAGAGTAGGAGATGGTTTGGGCTTGGATGTGCAAGAAAAAAATTTGGAAAAATCTTGTTCAAGCTACCACCAGCATGAAGCTTGATTAGGATACCAACAATAGGGCCATTATTGTAGGTAGTTGGTTTCATCTATTCATAGTTGTCTCTCTCATCTGCAAAATTTTCATTCCAATCATGCCCGTCAACAAGTTCACCATGAAAAACATTGGGACTAATTCCCTTGCTACTAAACCAAGTGGCATAGCCCCCTCTGTAGGGAATGAAGGATGGGTTTAATCTGTAAGATACGATAAATGAAGCTCTATGGTGTAATGGATGATTTTAGTTGCTACCATAGCCAACTATGTAACTTGTAACTCTCAAATTGTCTCTAGGGATGTAATCTATTTGAGATTGAACAAAGGACAAAAGCTCTAAGGTTTTCATAGCTTCACCCAAGAACTCAAGGTTCTTGTGAGAAAAATTGAGGTAATCAGAGTAAACTATGAGGAGACAAACTGGATGTTGTTCTATTTCTACCAAAACATGAGGCCACCTAGAGTTTTCTGTATTTCCTTTCTGCAAGCATGCACACATGAAAAAATTCTCTTTTTTCCTAATAGTTATATAGAATAAAATTACTCTACCCACCTATGCTTTGCAAGAGGGACTTTGAGGCCAGGACCTGAACTCCAACATACATGAAATACCAACTGAATTCAGTTATTTTCCATCCCATTCCACCTAAAGAAGTGGCATATGAATATCCACTTGTGGGGGCATTATACTTTTGTGCAATAATAATGTTGTTGCCATATTTGCCTCTATACTTGTTAGAAAATGTGAAAATCTTATTAACATGATTGAGAAGCTCATTGGAGTATGTAGGATCAGAGTGCCTAAAAACAATTGAAGCAACAACAATTGTAGCTACTATTTCTCCCACAAGGTCCGAGATAGGATTATTTGCATCAATTCTATATGCCTAGCAAGATGTGGTCATGTATTTTGGTATTTTCCAACAATAATGGTCTGAGTCGCCATCACCCACCTCTCCATAAAGTACATAAGTATTTGTATGTGCCTTGAGGAAATAATCATTCCCCCATCTAATAGCCTCCATCGAATGACTCAACTCACAACTACTGGCCAATTACTTGACATATTCAATAACACTCCATGAGAGCATGGTGACTATGAATGCCATTTAGAGGCCAAATTTAACATTGTCTCAAACGTCGTAGTATCCCATCCTACTAGATCCACCCCATTGGACCATCCATCACATAGACCAAAAACATCCCTCTAGGTGGCTCTCTCATTGTTAGGAATCTTTCCAGATCTCTGAGCCTCGTAAAAAATGACACTCTTGCTCAATGTTGCACCATAGCCATGACTAGTTTTTGTAGCTCCAATTTAGAGCACCAAACTCAAAACATACAGATATGAACCCATGGAGAAATTGAAATGAAATAAACTAGATGGACCCACATCAAAGAAGGCTCCTTTGTGAGAACCCTAAAGTGGTTATTTCTAATGGGATAACATGCAATGGATGAGGAGGTGATAGTCACTGAAATAATAATGCAGCAAGCTAAGTGAAAGTTGGGAATTAATCTTAATGTGAATCAAATACAGAAATATGAAGACAAAATGTCTGATCTCAAGTCAAGCATATGAGAAACCGTACTCAAAACTAATATCTTAGAGGACTAATGTAGTTCACTACAACAAAGGAAAACCCAAATGACCAGATCTAAATGTGGGAAAGATGAGAAATCTAAGCTTGACTTCTATCTATCAGGATTAAGATTAAAACAATTCACCATATATATATATATATGTCCCAACACATCAGAATTACATTCATCAAAATTCCCCTCAATAAAAACAGATCTCAAGACTACCAACAACAAACACCCACAACAATGCACAATGTAGCTTCAACAAAATAGACACAACCCCAAAAACCATGCCTAAAAATAGAATAAATCAATACACAACTTATGCATTATAAATATGCATAGCATTCTATAAAACCAAGTGAGAAAATTGCTTAATTCTCCAGCAACCTACACCAAAACATGAAACATTATCTTCTAACACTGCTTAGAGATCATAGGGCCACAATGCCCATTGGCATAAGCACTTGAGCAAGGTTGACATACACACAATTGCTATGGACTATGGGCTATTCTTATTCACAAAATGAAGAAACAAGGAAAGAGGGATAGCAATGGTTGAGATTAGGACTGAAGAAAGGCTAGAGTAGTGAAGACAATATATGCACAAAGTTGGAGCGAATTTCCCAATATCTGATAATTAACAAAATGTTATATTATTTTATGAAACTATAGTAACTATTTTTATCTAATGCCATGGAAAATAAGTTCAAAGTTCCCATTAATATTCCTTCTCACATATCTTCCCACTCAGTCGAGAAACCTCATGTAATGTTTCTTCAAGTCTAGAATATTGAGCAATATCATGTTTAATTGAAAATATTTATGTTCTAATTAAACAAGACAAAACATTAATCGAGATAACTTGGCCTCTACCCACTATATTAATACCAGTGAGAGAAAAAAAAAGAACCCACATCTTCAGAGGTAAAGGTGGGCCAGTGTGGCCTTGTGCTAATTATTACAATCTCCAAGGGAAATGGGTTGTTGGGAACACTCTCTAGCCCTGTGTTTTCAACATCCCTTGTGTCTTAGTTCTTTAATGCCCTTCGGTGTCTTGGTTATTTCTTTATATATCATTGAATTTCAATATTATTTTTTGGGGGATTTGGAAGAATTACAATTTAGAGTTATGTATATCCATGGATCCCATATGAGAACTATAAATTGGCTTTTGTGTTGGCTCTATCATGTCCAGCATATTTTTTGAATTTCCTACTCTACATGATTTTTATTTTTAATCATCATAATAGTTATAATGCCTATTTTTGTCAAATTTTACTATAGCTATATACAATTTTTAAGTTCTTCAGTGATTTCTTTCATCTCCAATTGTATTAGAGGAGCCATAAAACATGGGGACATTGGGTTTATATTGGTGAGCATCAGTATTGCAGCAATAATGCTACAACTCTTGGGCTACACACTTTACTCTTATCAACCTAGTAGTTCGTAGCAAACTTGGAAGCAACGGTGTTGTATGCACAAGTACTAGTTCTTACTGTAGGTTGTCACTTGGACAGCCAGCATAAGATCACTAGGAGCTCAAGCCAACTTCTATGGATTCTACAAGAAGCTCTATATGTGATGAAAGGAGAGAAAGACTACTCTACAGATACTACTCTAACTGTAGAAAGGAGAAAGACTGAAATGTAAAGCAAACCAGGTAAATCCTAATTAACCAATGAATCCTACTTTTGCAAAAAGCACTATGAAAACCATGAAGATAATGTCATTACCTACTCAAGGAAGTAAAAAACATCTAACTAATATATTTATGGAAGTAAATTATCAAAAAACATCGTTTTGGACTTTTATGTATTTTTATGTGAATTTGACATGCATGTGATTTGTTGTTTGTGATGGTGGCAACAAATAAGCTGTGTTGAAGGGCGGTTTTGGGACATGGGAGGATGTAGGATGGTATGGTTGGGTCCTAGGAGGTCTCAGGTGGCCTTCTAGAGGCCTTTCTCACACTCGGCCTTCAAAATAAATCCTACAGGAAAATCTACAGAAGGACACAAGAAATCTACAGGAGGAAAAACAACATTCTATAGGAGGCCTACAAGAGGAGGCCGAGAGCAGTTTTGGTTATTTTGAGGGTGTGAGAGTGGGTGGAAAAGGTGGATGAAGTTTGGAATGAAATGTTAGGCACCTAGGGTCTACCAAGAATCATTAGGAGAGAGAAAGATGATTGGATTTGCTCAAGGAGAGAGGAAGAAATTCTATGGAAAATGCAGGAAACTAAGGCAGAATTGAGGGGAGACTTGGGCGCCCTATAGGGCACGGATCAGATGGAGGATGGGATGGTTGATAGGTTGGCCTATTGCTAGAATATCTCTACTTCCCAAACAACTGACAGTCAACCAATGAGATTAAACAAGGAATGGAATAAGTGCATCTAGAAAAACAGAGTTTTGCATCAAACTAATATAAACTGTGATCTATGAAAGGAAATGTTGATAATTGTTGTAAGAAAGGAAAGCATGGAAGAATACTATGGTAAATAAAGAAGTGAGCATGATGGAGAAGTTATGAAGCAAAGCAAACTAGACGATTAACCAACTAAAAAGCTGTAAACACTAGAAGTCATATGAATGAGGAAAATCTGTGTTTTCGGGGCAGCAAGAGGGTCTTTGCCTCAAATCATGGTCCCAGAGGGAGGAAGAGAGGCCAAGAAACTGTTGCTAGCCTTTTGGATCTTTTCTTTATCACTTCTTAAGTTGCTATAGGAGGTACTCTTGACCATAAAAGAAATGCATCTGAAAACAACCTAATCTACAAACTGAAATAAAACATACAAATACAAGTAAATAGAAGCTTGTATGCTTGGATTGGGCCCCAACCCAAGAGTTTCAACCCTCTAAGGTAACTCAGTGCTAACTCAAAAATGATTCCATGTTTATTCCAAAACAATAACAAGATTACATGGAACTGTAAAAAATAATAAGCTTGAAGTTGAGCAGAGTTTACATAAGAAAAAGTACAACAAAATTCCAACAAAAAATCCGACCCTAGTGAGGCCCTATGCCTCTCTACTTATGCAAATGAAGCTACCAACAACTTCTTTAAAATCAGGGAGGCTTGGCTCCCAAAACTTGAGATAGTCATCAGTTACCCTCCACTTTCTCGGCTGCCTGCTAATGCATGACTTGGCTACTTGTACTTCGAGATGAATGAAGGGGAATTCGAAGTGAGAAGTAATAAATGAGGGGGACTCCATCCTATATGTCCTCTCCTTTTTCCACTTTGATTTATTGCTTCCATTTGTCCAATGGATCCTTGACTTTGACCACAAAAATCATCAATAATCTGCATTAAACACATATTAGACCACATGGCATCATAACTAGCTCAACTCACTCTATAAGCATAAACATAATTAGAAAATCATATAATAAGCTAAGAGAATAGTTGATTTGACTAGGTTAGGAGGTGAAATGAGCCCATATAATTACCCATTTATGAGGCTCATCATTACCCCCTATTGAAAGTGTTGCTCATCCTCTGAGTAACTTAGTCCATCTCCTCATCTTTTATGGCCCTAGTGGCCTCCCTAGCATCCCATACTTCTGATGTGGTCTCCTCTTCCTTGTCATAGAATCCTGTCTTCCTGTGTATTTATTCCCACTGCTCCTTCTCTTCTTTTTTTCTTTTGCCTTCCAGCATGCCTAGCAGCAGTGGAGGACTCAATTTGAGGCCAATACAATTGACCTTCAGCCTCTTCATGGAGCGCTTATACATTGGCACTCTCCCTAATTCCTCCTTTATCCTCATTGGGGAATGATATCCTCTGATCTCCAGACTATGTGGTAAGGTGTTCCATCTCCTCATACATGCATGCACATAGTCATCCTTAAGTAACCTTTCCATATCCTCGAAATGTGAAATGGTTTTTTCCTGATCATTGATATATCTAGGGAAAATATGAGGATTATTGGAAAGTAGGTTATGTGTGCTGATGAGTGCCATGGAGTTTGATGGCTCAACTCTAATCATTAATGGCTCATTCTGCTCCTTTATCATCAACCTTCTTATTTCTGTTGCCCTTAACTCTTCATGGTTCATCCATGAGGCCATGGCCATTAGTTGTAGGTCCCCTAACCTAGCATTGGGGTCCCACACATTCATGTATGTGAGGGCCATGTTATGCAGGTAAAACTTTGCCATCTTTGCCTTATCTTATGATGTGCTTTGATCACATAGATCCATAAACTACCTGTAATCTTGGAAAGGCATTGTGCCTCTTTGTGCCAAAGTCTTTATCTGAAATTGCAACCATTGGTCCTAGCCATAGGATTTTTCTAGTGTCCTACATTGCAATGCCTCCATGGACTAGCTGGCCATGCATTCCAGTTGGGTCTCTTTCTCCTGCAGTTGCCTCCTTAGCAATTCATTTTCTGTTTTAAGTTGGCTTCTTGCAATTGCTTCTTTGTGTTTGATAGCACTTAACTCTCTGCCCATTTCTCTAAATTTGTTCTCCATATGGCCAATATCCTCAACCCCTATGGATTTGGCTATTTGCATCCACCTATGGATCCTTATCCTTTCTTTCTCTAATTCAAAGATAGTGGAATTGCAAATTTTTGTGGAATTATTCTCCCCCCCCCAAGAAGATTGTAGTAGGAGCCAAGACTGGGCTAGGGATCAGGTTCTTGTAGCTCTATTTCTTCCCCTTTGGCTATCCTTCTATCCTTTTCTCAAGCTTTTGGGTTTCCTGTAGTTTTTACAATGTCTCCTGTAGAATTGTCTGTGCCTCTTGTAGGACTGTTTTTGGGTCCTGTAGTTCTACCTTTTCTTTCCATGTGGGAGATCTAGGATTCCCCCGTTCATATGTGATAGGTGCATTCGGAGCGGATTCTTTTCCTTGGGTAGAGGGTGCATCTTCTATTATAATTAGCACTTTTGAAGAAGGTTGGGGTTTCCTTGTTTTGATTCTTGTGCTCTTCCTAGCCCTGAAATACATTGAGTTCTGCCTCTTCCTCTTCCATTTTGGCTTAATTAGTGTGCTAAGGGTAGTGAGAGAAGTTGTTGCCTATCTTTCCAGAGTCTATGGGAACACTTCTTCATGTTCTGTATTTTCTGCCCCTTTTTCTCCTCCTTCTGTTTCTCTTTTTGTCTCTGTTTTCTTTGTTTCTTCCTGCTCTGTTTCTTCAGCTTTCTTCTCCTCTATCTTAGTTTCTTCCTCCTTCCCTTTTTGTTCTAATAAGTCACCAGTTGCCTCACCTTCTCCCCCTTCCTACTCTTCCTCTTCACTACTAGTAGGACTGATATCATAGGTTAGGGCTTTTATGTCATCTTCTGCTGTCATGTTTCAGAAGGTTTCCCATGCTATGGGGAGTGTAAATGTATGGAGGGCTTCTTCCACTAAAATTTTGATTAACCCATGGTGAGCGAGCTACTCTGAATTCCCTACTTGAACTTTAATGCTAGAGTAAATGAGAAACTACAGGAGGAAGTAGGGGATGTTGAGCTTCTGAGGGGCTGGAGTGTCCATGCCATATCTTAATTCATGAAGGATTCTAAAATGGTAACCATAGACAATGTTGTACCTCCCCTCATAGGAAATATATTTGATTATTTGGTAGCTGACTTCATCCCAAGGATATGGTATGCTAGCCCTTCTAATGCCATTTTTATCCTCTAAATGGGGTTTCATTGTTTTAGAAGAATTTTTTCTTGGCAGCCTGGCCAATTGGATTTTCATCCTTACTCCAGGGAAATCCAAGAGGAAGGCTAGTGACCCTACTGACAAACTCAGGGGTTATATCCATGGAAAAACCTATAAAGGTGATAGTGGCATGTGTTGTGGTGTGAGGGACCAAAGAGTGGGAAAATTCTTGAGCAATTTCCTCATCACACCCTCGGAATTTCTCAAAAACGTTCATCCAATTTACTCTTGTGAATATGTCCATTACTTGGGGATGTGCATGAAGCCTGGAGGAGTTGGTGGGCTCCTTCCTCATAAACCTCCTGTCATTTTTTTTTATGCTTCTTTGGTGATCTAAATGTGGAGAAGGAGACAACAATTTTTGAAGAAAAACAAAGAAACATAGAGACTGTGTTTTTTTTTAATAAATAGGCAGAAATTATGTTATGTATTTCCTCCACCTAAAGGCTTTATTTCCTCCTCAAAATAAACCACGAATTTCATATTTTGATATTCAATGGGGGTATTCATAGAACCTACCTCATCAGCCTGAGAATTGTGTTAAAACCCATGTTTTCTCCCTTCAAAAAAACTCACTGGCCCTCCTATAGAAGACTATTGGCCCTACTGTAGAATTCCTGTAGGTTATCCTGTAAAACCTGTAAGTGCTCCTACGGAAAAAACCGAGAGGAGGAATATGGGAGCGATCAATGGAGAATGATGGTTACAAGGCTGTGGCAGTACGAGGAGATTCCAGGAGCAGAGTTTCGAGGAGAGAATGAAGGAAAAGGTGGTGAGAGTGCTCGGTGAGGAGTACTTATTACTTTCTGTGGATATTTCTGGTGATGGAGGGTGAGCTAGAAAAGTGTACACTGGCCATATTCGGACCATTGGTTCCCACCTACCTTGTCATCATGGCCCTTTCCTTGTAATCATCCCTTATGATTGCATCGGAGTTCACACTTCCACCACTACTTGTCCTTGACATCTTTCTTGAGTTGACTATGCGCACATGTGGATGACATCTTCGGATAAGTGGAGTCAACTAGATGAAGGTGGCCATGTTAACTGGCCACCTTTTCCTCGTTCAACCTCAACCATCTCATTACTTTTTCATTCCTTCTAACTACACAAATGAAAATAGAGGAGCGGGTTAGTTACTTACTTGAGATCTAAATGTATTTGCTTATGAGGTGTTGTGGTTCTTTCTCTTTGTTGCATGCCTTTGTTTCCTTTGTTGCATGATGTCTTCTTACTAATGTGTGGTTGTGCCTTGTACAGGTTCTTATATGGATGGATCTGAGCTTCAGATGTCTTCTTCAATTTCCATATTTTCACCCTCTTGCTACTAATGTTGGATTTTAATGGGATCAGCTGCTACAAGAATTCCTACAGGAGCTCTTGTAGCTGTTTCTTCCCTTGAAACTTTAGCTTCTTTCTATGCTTGTAGTTGTGAGGATGATGTCAGAGATGTAGATTGAGATGGAGACGTAATAGGTAGGCTTCAGGTGAGGTTGATGGTGTTTCCTACTCTCTTATTTTTTTGCTTTTTTCTTTTTCCTAAAAACTATTTTTTTTCTCTGTGTTTTTCTTGTACAAGAAGAAGAATGATGCTTGGGGTGTGATGTAGGCTTGGACATGATGGCAAGAAGGTTTGAAGGCTGTAGGAGGATTTATAGATTTTGTATGAAGCTTCCCTGTCCCTCAAACTTCCTTTTATAATCATTTTTTGCTCTCTGTAATTCCTACAGGAGCCTCCTATAGAAAACACAGTTTTTGAAAAATAAACATAGTGAAGTAAAAAAATGCCAAGAATGATGGAGAAAGGTGTGGGAAGGTAGGATACATGCTGGTGTTGGTTTCAGGGCTCCCTTGGCAACTTCTGTTGCTTCTTGTATTCCTTCTGCAAACCTGCAATGCAACTAGAAATTCATTTTCCTTTTCTCCTTTTTTTTTTAGAAAACAACTAGGGCACCTTAGGGAGGTTTTCACCCTAACTGCCTGCCTTAGGTGCCTCCAAGGGAGGTTTTCACCCAGGGATCTTATTTTTCTCTCTCTCTTTTTTTTTTTTACATCACTGGGCCACCTCAAAAGAGGTTTTCAACCCCATGATGGTACTCAAGCACCTCATGGATATTTTAACTTGAGCCTTTATTTTTTATTTTTATTTTTTCTTCAGTAAGTGGGTGAAGTGGATGCTAAGACATGCTCCACAACCATCAATCTCTTATTCAAATATTCAATGAGCTCTCCCTTGGAGAGGGGTTTCTTGTAGACTTTCAAACAATTTCCATTGACAAACATGGGGATGGCTTCATCATCAATCGTTCTGATTAGAACTAAACCATTGTCATTGCATTTTTCCACAGTGTAGGGTCCCAACCATCTTATCATTAGCTTGCCCTTGAAATATTTATATCTTGAATCATAGAGTAGTGCCCAATATCCCTCTTAGAATTGCTTCTCCTTGATGTTTTTGGCATGCCATATCTTTCTCTGAATTTGAACTACCTCTTTATGGAGAAGGGCCTGCATTCTATGTTCATTCAATCCATTGAGCTGAAGTAATCTTTCTTTCTGTGCATGGCTGAGGTCTACGTCCAACTGAGTTGCCATCCTTAGGGTATTGAATTCAAATTCTATTGATATAAAAGCCTTCTTCCCACAGACCAGTTCATAGGGTGTGAACATTGTAGTGGTCTTCCATGTTGTATTTTAGGCCCAAGTGGCCTCAACTAATCTATCCGCCCAGTCTTTTTTTCTGCTACTCACTACTTTTGTCAGGATCCCTTCCAATGCTCTATTAGTGACCTCCACCTGCCCATTGGCTTGTGGATGGTAACGGGTCGAAGTCCCGTGCTTGATTCTATGATGCGTGAGTAGGTATTCAATCAAATTGGAGGTAAACTAACTACCTTGATCTGTGACCAATTCTCTTGGATAACGAAACTTGTAGAATATGTTTTCTCTCAAAAATTCAACTACTTTTTCATTTGTCACTGCTTTGATTGCTTTTGTATCTACCCACTTTGTCAAGTAATCGATGCAATTAATGATGTATCATTTCTACTTTGAATGAGGGATTATAAGACTCACAAAGTCCATGCCCCACTTCTTAAATGGTTCAAAGGTCACTTGAGGTTGCATGGGCATTTCATCCTTTGGAGTAGGTTTCCCCATATTTTGACATCGATCGCACTGGTTGGTATATTTCCTCACATCCTAATGAAGAGTGGGCCAATAGTAGCCTACTTGGAGTATCTTGAAGGTGGTTCTTTTTGCTGCAAAATGACCTCCACAAGGCCCATCATGATAGGTCAGGAGCATATCAAAGACTTCCTCCTCCTTGACACATCTTCTCAAGATCTGATCTGGGCCAAGTTTGAAGAGATTGTCCCTAATCCAGGTGAAAGGGGCACTTTTCCTCACTATCTTACTCTTCTCTTTTGAGGACAGATGTGGTGGAAACTGTGTTGAGACCAAGTAGTTTTCTATATCAGAAAACCATGGAGAGAGTATTGAGATAGAAAATAGGTGTTCATCTGGCATTTGGTCATCCGCCATTCCTTATTCACTTGTAGGAAAATTTACTCTAGACAAAAAGTCAACAACAACATTTTCTTTACCAGGCTTATCAATAATGGTCAAATCAAACTGCTGCAGTAAAATAAACCATCTAATAATGCAAGCATTCACGTCCGGTTTGTTCATTAAATATCTAATTGCAACATGATCAGTGTGCACAAAGGTTTGATAGCTTGTGATATAATGTCTAAATTTGTTTAAGGAATACACGATAGCTAGGAGTTCCTTCTCAGACATTGTATAGTTAAAGTCTGCCTTTGACAAGTTTTTTCTTATAAAGTATATGGAAAAAGGTAACTTTTCATCAATTTGTCCCAAGGATTATCCTATTGCTTTATTCGAGGCATCTGTGTGAATGTGGAAAGGTAAGGTCCAGTTTGGCCTCTCAGAATTGGGGCATTCACGAGCTTTCTTTTCAAGGTATCTAGGGCTTCTTGACAGTTTTCCAAAAATATAAACTTGACATCCTTACGTAAAAGGAAAAACAAAGGAGAGGATAGCTTGCTGAAATCTTTAATGAATCTCCAGTAATACTCAGCTAAACCTAGGAAACTTTTGACATCTCTCACCTTTTGAGGAGGTGGGACCCTTTCAGATGATGGAAATTTTGTTGGGGTCCACCTACAGTCCTTGTTGAGATATTGCATGACCTAGCACAGTCCCTTCAGTCATAAAAAATTCACATTTTTCCAGACTGAGGAACAGGTTCATCTCAATATCTTTGTCTAGCACTTTTCCTAGATTAGATAGTGATTCCTGAAAGTCAAAGCCATAAGGAGTAAATTCATCCATGTATATATCTACTGCGTCATGAACTAATTCAGAAAATATACTCAATACCGCTCTTTGGAAAGTGGCTGGAGAGTTACACAAACCAAAAGGAAGGATATGGTGTGCAAAGGTACCCCAAGGAAAAGTGAAAGTGGTCTTATCTTGGTCTTCTAGGCTGATTTGAATCTGATTATACCCGCTAAACCCATCAAGGAAAGAGAAAAACCTTTTCCCTGCCAGACCATATAACACTTGATCTATGAAAGATAAAGGAAAATGGTCATTTTTAGTGGCTTTGTTCAATTCCCAATAGTCCACACAAATTCTCCACTTACCATTTTTCTTTGGCACTAGCACCAAAGGAGAGACCCATTCACTATCATAGATGGGATAGATGAATCTTGCATCAAGCAATTTCTGTAGTTCTTCCTTACCAATATCTTTAAATGCTAGATTCATCCTCCTTTGAGGCTACCTGATTGGCTTGCAATCCTCCTTGATGTATATATGATGAGTACATACTGAAGGGTGCACTCCCTTCATCTCCTTATAACTCCAGGTGAAGGCATCTAGATGTTCTCTCAACGAACTACACAGTTCCTTCTCCTGGAAAGTGGATAGGGATGGATTGATTTTCAAGGTTATTTCTGGGCCGAACTCCATATTCTGGACATGGAGGGGAGTGGAGTTGACTGCACAGAGATCAGCTGATGGGTTTTTCTGGGTTTCTCTTACTATGTCCTTTAAAGGTGATACACTGGGAGGTGGATTCTAAATCATATTTAAAATCATATCATCCTCATCTTACGGTTCCCCCCCCATGATGATTTCTAATGCACAAAGCGATGCAGAATAGACTTCATCCTCACCTTCCTTCTCCAACCAGAGAGGTAGATCATGTTCTAGCAAGGGTTGGGCACGAGCACATAGGATTAACTGCTTTGACATATGCGCATTCTTTATGGTCATGTTCCCAACTCGAAAACTAATGTAGGCACTGGCAATAGCCAACTAGGGTCTTCCCAGAATGAGAGGATACCTAGTGAGCTTTGCCTTTGGCTGGAGAACTAAGAATACGACAAGGTACTCCCAAGAATCAATGGAGACCATCGCATCTTCCACAATCCCCTTAAGGGTCACAGTGGAGCGGTCTGCAAGCTGTAGCACGGTCGTGGTCTTCCTCAAGGAGACCTAGAGGTTGAGTTTGAGAATTGTGTCCTTTGTTATCACATTAATGGCAGCTCCCAGATCAATGAAGGTGTGTGGGATCATGGTGCCATTGATGTGGAAATCAACTACTAGGCTTCCAGGGTCCAGATATTTTGGACAGATTACCTGCCCTAACATCAGGTCGGACAGTTGCCCTATGACATTGATGGTTGGGGCATCTCTCTTGCACCTTCCTGGATGCTTAAAGCACTTCTCTTTTATCAACCTATTGTAGATAGGAATATCTTTTATGGCTTGGAGAAGTGGTATCTTCACACACAAATGTTTCAATTCTCCCAGGAGTTTAGTTTCTTCTAGGGTAGGCTAGACTGTTGCAGATGGTCTCTCAAGAAAGGGTGGAATTGCTTTAGGTTCACTTTCCTCTTTATCTTCCTCAGCCTCCCTGGGTGGAGGCTGGCTATCTGGGAGAACCTTCCCAGATCGCAAGTTAATTTTCTGAATCTCCACAGCATAAGTCGGGCATGATGGTTCCTCACTATACACTTGTTGAGCCTGTCTGTTATTCAAGTTTGGATTTGGTTGGGCAAGCATTTGGGGTTGCTTTGGTGGAGAAGGAGGTAACAATGGTAGTTGGGTAGGTGGTGGAGGCAAAAGAGTGGGAGGAGAGTTGTATTGGGGCCTCCACCCCTAATGAGATGCATTATACTAAGGCTCTGATTGAGCATAGGATTGAAATGAATGGGTGGTTGGTTGGGCATGATACGGAGTTGTGAAGGACCAAGGAGGTGGTGTGGACCAAGAAGGATGAGCAGGGGGGCCCAAGAAGGTATGAAAGTGATTTGGTTGGGTTGTAGTATGCTTGAGATGCCCCTTGAATCCCCTATTGATATGGTCTAAGTCCATGTGACCTCCTTTGGTTTATGTAATAGAGTTGTTTAGTGACTCCATCAACCCCTTGATATACAACTTTATGTCTCGGTAAGGAAGGGCACTTGTCTGTAGAATGATTTTCTTCACGGACTGAACAAAATTTTATAGCCTTCAATGGGCATTCATTCCTCGGATGCCTCCTAGTGCATCTAGGGAAAAAAATGGGCAAAGCCCTCTATGCTTCCTCTTCATTCCTTTTGATATGTAAGGTATCCTCTTCAACTTGTCCTGATGATGAACCACACTGGTTGGTTCGAAACACGTCGACGAATGTCTGTCTACATGTGATTTACGCCGAAGCTACTCTTTCAACCATTATGAATCATAGAAGCCTCAATTCAACTATGTAAGGTATCCATTTGCATGGCAAGAGTCAGCAACATCTCACTCTTGTAGTCTTCCATCATGTTTCTAATTTCTCCTTTAATGGATGAGCTACAGGAAGAGGTACCAGCTATGGGTTGACTCCCCCTAACATTCTTTTTGGCTGCTCTAGAATGGTTTCTAAAAACAATATTTATATCTCCCCTGGGTAGTAGATGGAGGGTGTCTAAGAGATGTTCTTGAATTCCCTTGAGCAAGACTAGCTTCAGATACTTAGGGTCAAGTGTACACCCGACCTTTTTGTAACTAAGCTAGAACCTCTCTACATAGTCCTCAAGGGACTCATCAGTTCCTATGGTCATTCGAAAAATTTCTTTTTTAGTATCTTTTGACCTACAATAGTCCCGATACTTGTTGTTAAAGTCTTGTTGAATCTGAGCCCAAGTTGTGATGCTATTGCCAGGTAATCCCATGAACCGGCGCAATGCTACATCCTTGAGAGTAGAAGGGAACAGTTTCAACTTTTGCTCATCTTCTGCATAGTCATAGGTTTGACAGATAAAAGCAAACTCAAACAAAAATGTGTCAGGATCTTCTGTATTCAAACCATGGAAATGAGGGCGGAAGGGCTTATATTCTTCATTTCGGTGTTCCCATTGGTCTCCCGAATTGGAAAGGTACCCTCTATTCTTTCTTCATTCCCCCTAGCATTTCTATGTTTAGAAATTGGCTCCAAAGGAATGTTTTCTTCTTCTTCTTCCCCTATAGATTCTTCACATATGTCTGACTATTCACCTAAGGGTTCTTCTTCATCACAGTCATCGAAGAAGAGAGAAGGTTCACTGTGTGAAGTAGTGGTGGTATTGGGCAAGAATTTTCCTGAGTTATCTCTATTCCTATGAGGCATGAAAATAAATCTTTTTGGTTGGTTTTTGTTTCTTTTTCCCCACACTGATAGTACCTGCAAATTGAAATTGATTGAACAAAAAAATTTGCAACTAGTTGACCCAGAATTTCTGAATGGAAATTTGTAGAATTGAAGAGGAAAGCAAGGAAATGCGGAATTTGAAAGAAAATAATGACTAGTCTACTCTTGCTGAAATGAAATTTGTAGAATTGAAAAGGAAAGCAAAGAAATGAAGAACTAGAAGGAAAAGAAAGGAATGGTCTACTTTTTTTGAAATAAGCTATTAGCATAATGTTTGCAATAGAAAATAGAAGAAAACAGTAATCATAGAATACTCTGACGCTTCCCTGGAAATGGCACCAAAAAGTATGGTGAGCACTAGTATTGCAGCAACAATGTTGCAGCTCCTGGGCTACCTACTTTACTCTTATCAACCTGGTAATTCGGAACAAACTTGGAAGCGATGGTGTTGTATGCACAAGTACTAGTTCTTACTACAGGTTGTCACTTGGTCAGTTAGCACAATATCGCTAGGAGCTCAAGCCAAATTCTATGGATTCTAGAAGAAGTTCTATATGTGATGAAAGAAGAGAAAGACTACTCTACAGATACTACTCTAACTACAGAAAGGAGAAACAGTGAAATTTAAAGCAAGCCAAGTAAATCCTAATTAATCGATGAATCCTACTTTTGCAAAAAGCACTATGAAAACCATGAAAAGAATGTAATTACCTACTCAAAGAAGTAAACAAAATCTAACTAAGTTATTTCTGGAAGTAAATGAGCAAAAAACATCCTTTTGGACTTTTACGTATTTTTATGTGAATTTGACATGCATGTGATTTATTGTTTGTGAAAGTGGCAGCGAATAAGTGGTGTTGATGGGAGGTTTTGGGATTTGGGAGGATATAGGATGGTATGGTTGGGTCCTAAGAGGTCTCAAATGGCCTTCTGGAGGCTTTTCCCACACTCAGCCTTCAAAACAAAGCCTACAGGAAAATCTACAGGAGGACATAGGAAATCTACAGGAGGAAAAACAACGTTCTACAAGAGGCCTACACGAGGAGGCAAAGAGCAGTTTTGGCTGTTTTGAGGGTGTGAGAGTGGGTGGAAAAGGTGGATGAAGGTTGGAATGAAGTGTTAGGGCACCTAGGGTCTACTGGTAATCATTATGAGAGAGAAAGATAATTGGATTTGCTCAAGGAGAGAGGTAGAAATTCTATGGAACATGCAGGAAACTAAGGTAGAATTGAGGGGAGACTTGGGCAACCTATAGGGCATGGATCAGATGGAGGATGGGATGGCTGATAGGCTAGCCTGCTACTAGAAGATATCTTCTTCCTAAATGACTAACAGTCAACCAATGAGATTAATCAAGCAATGAAATAAGTGCTTCTAGAAAATAGAGTTTTGCGTCAAACTAATCTAAATTGTGATCTATGAAAGGAAATGCTGATAACTACTGCAAGAAAAGAAAGCATGGAAGAAGACTATTGTAAATAAAGAAGTGAGAATGATGGATAAGTTCTGAAGCAAAGCAAACTAGACTATTAACCAACTAAAAAGTTGTAAACACTAGAAGTCCTATGAATGAGGAATCTATGTTTTTGGGGCAGCAAGAGGGTCTTTGCCTCAAATCATGGTCCCAGAGGGAGGAAGAGAGGCCAAGGCACTATTGCTATCCTTTTGGATCTTTTCTTTATCACTGCTTAACCTGCTATAGAAAGCACAAATGGAAGAAAACTATTGAATCATCAAAAGCAACCTATTCTTGACCATAAAAGAAATTCATCTAACAACAACCTAATCTACAAACTGAAATAAAACATACAAATACAAGTAAAGAGGAGCTTGGTTTCTTGGATTGGGCCCTAACCCAAGAGATTTAGCCCTCTGAAGTAACTCAGTGCTAACTCAAAAAGGATTCCATCTTTATTCCAAAACAATAACAAGATTACATGGAACTGTCAAAAATAATAAGCTCAAAGTTGAGCAAAGTTTACATAAGAAAAAGTACAAAAAAATACAGCCCTAGTGAGACCCTAGGCCTCTCTACTTATACAAATGAAGCTACCAATAGCTTCCTTAAAATCAGGGAGGCTTGGCTCGCAAAACTCGAGATAGTAATCAGTTATCCCCCACTTGCTCGGCTGACTGCTAATGCATGACCTGGCTACTTGTACTCCGAGATGAATGAAGGGGAGTTCAAAGTGATGGGTAATAAATGAGGGGAACTCCCTCCTATAAGTCCTCTCCTTTGTCCACTTCGAGTTATTTTTGCCATTTTTCCACTAGATCCTTGACTTTGACCACAAATTTCATCAATAATCTACACTAAACACACATTAGACCACATGGCATCATAACTAACTCAAGTCACTCTATAAGCATAAATATAATTATAAAATCATACAATAAGCTAAGAGAATGGTCGATTTGACTAGGTTAGGATGCAAAATGAGCCCATATAATTACCCATTTATGGGGCTTATCATATACTTTGGTTAGTATCGATTTTAAATAATCGTCATTAATGATATTTTTAGGTGGTTGAGTGTATCAACCATGTGAACTTTGTTTCCTTGTTCTAGAACACTTATGTTGTGCATCTACTGGACAATGCATTGTGCCAAATGCGTCAATGAAACCTACAAGACTTTGCAAATTTTTTTAATTTAATTAAAGTTTTAGAATTTAGAATTTATAAAGTTTCAAGTTCTAATTCTTTGAATGGTGCTAACTCAATGGAACATCACCTTCTTTATAAGTAGGTGGTTGGTGGTTTGATTCCAGCGTGCCCTGATATTCATAGGTAATGGATGAAAATTGAGATGCAATGGTGGATGTAAACAGTGGTACAAAAAAAATGCAAAAGTGGATGAAAAACATGTTTCAAAATTGAATGTAACATTAGACACAAAATGGGATGCACAGGTGTACACAACACATGGATTAACATAGGATGCAAATCTAGATGAAAATTTGGATGCTCAAAAGGATTTTAAATTGGATTCAAGAAATGGTGTTTAAAAAGATGCAAAATTGGATGAAACAAATGATGTAAAATATGATGCAAAAAAAGGATACATATCAAACGTAAAAGTAGACGTAAAAAATGGTCCAAAAAAATATGTGAAAATGGGCACAAAAATGGATGCAAAATTTGGTGTTAAATCAAATTCAACATTTGGTGCAAATATAGGCATCAAATCTTCTACAAAACTAGATTCAATAATAGGTAAAAGATTATAAGCAAAAACTAGTGTACAACTAGATGCAATCCTTAACTTAAGATTATATGCAACCCATGACATAAGACTAGATGCAAAAACTGACACAAAATGGATGCAAAAAGAGGTGTTAAATTGGATGCAAAAGATGGTGTAAACTTGATATAAATGATGGTGGAAAAATGGAAGCAAATAATGAGACAAAATAAGAAGAAAAAAATGACGAAAAAAAGATACAAAAATGGCACAAAACTAGAAGGAAAACTTGTCATAAAGTTAGATGCAAATATTGGAGCAAAATTTGACACAAAAACTGATGTATAATCTGGTGTAAAAAAGGATGCAAAATCTAGTGTGAAAAAGGCTGCAAAATTAGGCGCAAAATAGGACCCTTTAAAAAAATTATAATAGAGCCAAATTTAGTGCCAAGCTACTCATCCCAATTGTAAAAAACATCCACTAAAATATGGCGCTAAATTCGATGCAAAAAATGGTGCAAAACTAGAAGAAAAATTTGTCATCAAACTAGATACAAAACTTGATGCAAAATTGGAAGGAAAAAATTTCGTAAAACATGGTGCAAAATTAGATGCAAAAAGTGGTGAAAAATTAGATGCAAAAAGTGGTGAAAAATTAGATGCAAAACATGGCATAAAACTAGGTGCAAAATTTGACGCAAGAAAGGATGCAAAATCTGGCACAAAATAGGATGCTTTAAAAATTATAAAATAGAGCCAGATTTAGTGCTAGTCTACTCATCCCAACTGTAAAATAAATGCACTAAAATTTGGTGCTAAATATGGCATAAATCGCCTATTTTGTTGTAGTGTTGGTAACATTCATGTCTTTAAAGTATTTCAGTTAAATCAACAATTTGATGTTGTAGGCCAATTATAGTAGGATCACTAGAACTAGAACTTATTATGAAGTAATTAGGGTATCTCTCCATTGCTTCAATATTCATGGCTTGCTCCAATTTTTCATGTATATTATCAATCTTTTGTTACACTAAAGGGATCCTGATCATTGGTAACAATGATTTTACGAATTAGTCTTTATGGTGGTGTGGATGAATCAAATAAGTCAGCTTCTGAACACCATATGTGAACTATTACATACACTCGCATGCAGTTTATCCTTCTCACTACTTAATTTCCTACAACTCCTCCAATACCTACTGCTTGAACTGAGGAAATTTAACATCCTTACTGATTTTTTTCTTAACCATATCTAGAGTCAGATTTTGAGTTATCTCCACCCATCTAAAAAAATACTAAAGAGCTCTATGTCTCAATGTAGTTTGGAATTTCTTTAGTTTAGATTCTTCTAAATTCTGTCTGGATCTCCAGATAGCTTTACACAAGTACCAATGTTTTTTTTGCATGCTCATCTCCTCGACCTAAAAATTTAGGATATTTAGTAAATGATCTAGCTACATTCCTAACCATTGAAGTATGACTAGGTGGAACTAACATGAATCATTTCATACTAGGTTGCTAATAATTTGATAAATGTGATTTACTATTGCTATCATAACTACTAGCTACATACACCTTATAAACACTATGGAATTTCAAAGCCCTGAGTAACTTGGAAATGAAGCTTACAGGGTTTTGATAGCATATAAGGGGAAGGGCAGGGAGAGATCCAACCATGTGATAAAAAATATTCTCATAACAAAGTTCATCTCATCACCAACAAGAGTATTAGGGTCAAACATAATAATCCTATATCATGGTGTTTCTCGCATTCAGGTTCCATTTTTTTCCTAATGGGCTTCACTAATCTTAATATGATCTCCTAACCCATCTCCTCCATCTTCTCCTCTTGTACTAGAGTGTTTTCCTTCTCCTACTACTTCATTTTGAAACATCGGGTTGCTCATCTATCCTCTCCATAACTATGGACTACTAAACACCTCTCCTATCTACTACAACACTCTTTTCCTTCTCCTAGTCTCACATAACTTATGTTCCCTCCCCTCATAAAATATGCATGCCCTCTTGATCACTACAAAGTTTCGTACTTTCTGCAACTCCTCCCTATCCATCACAAATCTCTCTCAACTTCCATGACTGGTCAACATCTCACACAAAGACCCTACCCCCAGTGCGATGGTTTTGAATTTCCAATCAAATTAAGGAAATGGTGGAAATATTTCTTCTACCATAATAACTTTAATCAAAACAGGGATATCCTTCATCAACCATCCTCTTAACCCATTTTTAGATATTACTTTTGGTTTGGAAAGCGATTGGAAATTTTGTACAACAAACTCAGTGATATACCCTTCTAACATAGCTTGAACCTAAAAGTTGATAGCCCTTGTGAGTTCATGATTTAGCTAATGTAAAGTAGGTAAATCAATTTTGGTCCAAGTCTTAAATATTTTCCCAACACTTCTAACACCCAAGGAATCTTGCAACCTACTTAACCAACAATGTGATTTTTTAGGGAATTGACACCAAAAAATCTCATATTGATCACAAGTAGACTTTGGAAATAATATCTCATCATGGACCCAATCAAAATTCTCTTCCCACCATTCTTGAACACTGATCTTGATGATCAAATTCACCATTATCTAAAAACCCAAATTAATCTTTGCATCCCAATAATGAAACCATTTTTTGGCAAAAAAATGATTATAGAGACCCAAGTAATTGATGCCAAGGTCCTTCCATTTCTATATATAACCTTTGGCCCATTTAATTTGTATGTGCTTACTTGATGTAGTCAACCCTAACCACCTTGAAAAGATCTATACCTGATTGGTGTACATTCACTTGATCTGTTCAACTTTAACTATTCAATCCTTCTTTTACAAATTAGACAAGTTCCATCATAATCACTTGGTCCTTTGCTTACCACTTTCTTATTTTATGCTACTACTTTCCAACCATATTAACCTAAGGAAAAGCCCCTCCTAGGGAAAATTCCACACAGGTAGTCTAATTGGCACATGATTTCCCACCATCATCGCAACAGAAACTCTACCTATTTCTCGTAGCTATATTCAGTCAAAATTTTCACAAAATTGAAGGACCCACCATGATAATTCTATGATAGAAATTATTTTTAGCATTGAATTTTAATAGAATTCAATAGAATGTTTTTAGAAGTACGATTTCACAAAATGATGGAAATTACTACAATGTGCCATTAAAGGCATAAAGTTAGTATATTTGCCTCATGTGACTATTAACATACCTTAGATAAACAATTGTAGGGTTTATATGGCATATATTGAATGTGAATGCTTGTTACCTAAAAGAGTCAATGTTTCTTGGTCAAACAATGGTGGTTTTGGGAACATGATTTTTGTTTCCCATGGTTTTTTTTCCCATGGATTGCACGTAATGAAGCCTTTAAAAGGATTGGTAATACTTGATTGTAATGTGCTAGGGATATGAGAAATGGAGGACCACTTAGCTAGCTTGGTCAGGTTTTGGATAAGGGACTAATAGAATATTTTTTTACCATGATATCATATATAGATTAACCTAGACTCTCCAAAGAGAGTGGTTCTATGTAGGTTGTGAGGATAATAATTCGAAAATGGTTGGTGTTGGACAATTCATAAGAAGGAGATGCACCTACATAGTGAGTGCATTAAGGATCCATGATTGCTAAAGTTATGAAGATAATAATTTTGTGAATTTGTGTAGTAGTGGGTGATAAATATTTTTCAAGAGGCCAAAAAATGAAGGTTCTCTCCTTCCTAGTAGATGATGTTATTATAGTGGTGGTAACACCAAAGGGATCATATTACCAAGTAATTGACGGCAAGGATGGACACAAAGCATTTGCAAAATGTTTTGATGGGATGATTTATCATAGATACAAATAATATTGTTTTACATGAGTGAGGAAATCGTGTGACAAATCAAGAAGATGACAACATAAGTAAATTGGGATAACAACAATAATTCAAAAAATTTATAATGGGGTCAAAATATTTGTTGATTGCTTGTAAATGGGAATACAATTGTAATACTCACTAAGGCATGCATATTCTTGATAAATTGCCATTAAAGTCTAGAGTTAGACCTAAGTGATAAGGGGCGTGCTAAATTACCAAATACCAAAGATATAAACATTGATGGGGATAGGGCCTAGTGGTGAGAAGCGATGGCTCACTTGACCAATTTGGCTGAATTTGGTCAAGGGAAACCCCCAATCAAGTTTAAACAGGTTTTTTTAAGGCAAAACTTGATTTGGTGAAAGATTCAAAGTTCCTTGGTTAAAATATGGTGGTTTTGGGCACATCGTTTTAACTTCACATTGTTTTGTTCTTATGGTTTGCATGTAATGGAGCCTTTAAAAGTGTTGGAAATAGTTAATTGTAATGTGCTAGGGATGTACATGGTCATATTGGCTGGGTTTGTCCAAGGGACACCAATAAAATATTTTGTTAGTTGGTTTTTACCATATATTAGGGTTTTCTAGGATAACAATTGTATTTAAGTGTGATTTTTGTTGCTAGTAGATTTTTCTCTCTTAGTTAATTTCTCTTAACAATTTTCAACAATACCTTGAATGTAGAGAAATGGGTTCCCGTAGATCAAGAACCATAAATAGAAATCTAATTAATCACCAAATTTAATACCTATAGTGAAATTTTTGTTGATATAAGTACACCTTAATAATCAAAAGATTCATAGCCATAAATTTCTAGCATTCTTCTAAATGAATCAATCCACTAGGAACTATCCTAATAGGCATGCAAGGGATTTGTATTATTGAAGAGACCAACAACATATTCAATTAAAAGATATTAATATAACCAACAAATAGGCATTTCTTTACCCATATTAAAGATAAAAATGTAATCATATCAAAAATTACATCATAGTAATTATGATTTTTTTTTGATATCACATAAAGTAAGAACTTGTACATTGTAGTAATTACAGTCAGGGAGTAATTATAAGGTTATCCAAAAATTTGTTACACATATTATAGAATTTATAATGCATTATTTTTTCTATGCTACATAATTCTCTCCAAATTGTAACGTGAATGGAAAAAATCTTGACCAACTCTTAAATAAGTGGGAGATGGTTTTATCTCATTCAAGGATTGCTTATCAACTAATCTGATTTATTTATTTTTTTATAAATAAAACTAACTGGATTTATTAACAACAAATTTAGTTTGATACTTAAATTCTAAAAGAAGTTTAAGGTAATTTGTGTGTATAACTTTAAAAAAAATAAAGCATATCATATACAAAATGAGTGGAAAATAATTTTGGTTATTCACTTTGAAATAATAATACTATACTAATTATGCATTCCATATTATGTTTAATGAACGGATGAGGCCATGAATCCATATTATGTTTAATGAACTTATGAGGCCATGAAGGTCTCCTCTGAATGCAACAAGGAAGTCTAGCAAGAAATTTTGGTTATTCACTTTGAAATAATAATATTATACAAATTATGCATTCCATATTATGTTTAATCCATATTATGTTTAATGAACTGATAAGGCCATGAATCTATATTATGTTTAATGAACTTATGAAGCCATGAAGGTCTCCTTTGAATGCAACAAGGAAGGGCCTTGCTCTTTGGATAAAGATGAGAGTTCCCTGACATGTTAGAGCATAGTATAATAAAGGGTTTTTAGTTCATTTCTTTTCCATGTTGCAAAAGTAGACCATATTTTAATTTTTATTTGCTGTGGATAGATGTAAATAACATATGCTATGGATGTTCATAGATGTAATCAATTTATGTGAATTTCGTTGTTATATTAATAGCGTGAATTGAATTTTTGTTCCTCCATAGTAATCAATAAAGCGATTTAAATTTAATTCATTTTCCTGACCAATATTTAATAATAATATGAAATAGTAAAATACTTAGCCCATTAAAAATAGCAAACATTATACGAATATATAGAGTATCAACATGCCAAGTGGGGCACACTTTCACTTAAACAACCAATATTAATTTAAAGAAGCATTTATTCTCCTTAGTTAAGCACACTAAATAATTTCTCTTATCCTAGTCAAGGGCCCCTTTACTAACGCTAAATCATATAAGTTCCAATATTATGTTCCAATAAAAATATAGCGTCACTTTAACGATCCATGAGATAAAACAACAAAAAATAAAGATGGCAATAGTTTCTCTTTTAGTCAAGGGCCCCTTTACTAAGGCTAAATCATGTAAGTTCCAAAAAAAATATAGCGTCACTTTAATGATCCATGAGATGAAACAACAAAAAATAAAGATGGCAATAGTTTCTCTTTTAACACTAAGTCCTAGGGAAAAGTGTGTGACTCAACACTACTAAAACTTGTAGATATGAAATACATGACAAAATAATTATGTAAAGGAAAATAAAGTGAATGCATTTCAAAATCTTTATCTCTTAGTCTTAATTATTCATATAATATTAATTTTATTGAATACATAAATATCATGTTAAATGCAATGGGAAGAAAAATTTCTCCAAAATATCTAAATAGTTGAAAATTTGCAGAAATAAGGTTGATGAAAATATGAATTCCTTGAATCCTTATAACTACTCATTGAGAGAATTCATGTAATTAATGAATTTATATTCATTGAATATTTTAACATGTTGATGTTGTCAACTTTTATAGGAATTGTTTTATATTATTGATTATTTCACCAAGAATATTAGGGAGAAAATGATGGTATTATTAAAATGCAGAAAAATATTCTTAAGGTTATTTTCTTGAAATTTTATTAATGATAACCTAATTTTGACTCTTTCTTTTCTATGGGTTTTGTTTATATCATGATGGAATTGGTTGATGCATATGTCATTCATTTTGTACTTTATATTTGGATGTAAGATTCCCTTAGTATTTGTTTGCTACATCAAGATATGGATTTCAAGACCAGAAATCCAAAATTTTCAAGGAATAAAAAGTAAAATGTGGTAGTAATAAAATTCATCATACTTAATAACAACTTATTTTTGCTTACTAATTGACATGAAATATCTTGAATATTCGATGGGAATATACACTCGCATCATGTATGTATTACAATAATTACGAGTGGTTGATTAGTATAGGTTGTATTTGATTTTGTACTTTTAGTGAGAATTAGTAAATCATTAAATATTATCTAAATTACAAGAACCTCTATCCACTCTTCAGATCATGTCTCACTAACATAAATGGTCATGTAATAGTGACACTTCCTAAACACTTGAGGAAACCATCTCTCTGTATAGGGTTGGAAGCTTGAACATAGAATTATCGCTTTTCTCTCCCTTTCAAATAATACTTGGGAAGTACACACATACATGAAAGAGAACTCTTATTCATTTTAATCATCTCCTAGATTCCTTATGTATGGTTTCACTCATTTTTTTAGTGAGCCAGAAACTAAAACTCATGTTATAATCTATCACTATTGAAAATGAAAGACACAAGGTGTAAGAGAAGAGAGGTTGATATTCATTGTAATATAATACCAAACCTTGAACATATGACCATACAAATAAACAAGACACCTCTCAGGACTATATAATTTAGCTCACATGAATCACAATGGGATCCCTTATGAGTATTGAAAAAGAAATAAAGAGTGAAAATTATTATTGGAAAGAAGTGATTATTGGAGATATTTATACTTTAAAAGTGAGGTGTGTCATTACCAAGTAGATATAAATAGGAATCTCCCGTTAATTTGGAAAATCCCTACAAGATTATTAAGCAATCATATTGGATATTCCTGAATTCTTTCGGCTTTAAGTTACTACTACAAGTGCATTGAAATTCATCATGATCCTCATCTTGATCCATTTATGCAACTAATTGTTTATGTACTTTAGTAATATTAATAGATAAAATGGTCTCTCACTTGTGCTTTATTACAAGTTATTAGATCCTTGGTCATGAGAAGAAATAACTCTATAGCCATAGAGATAGAATTTGAGAAACATTTTTAGAAATGGTTATGTGTCAAAATGGGTATAAGATTTTATGGATTTGAGGTTGATACTTTAATTCTATAGTACATCTTTAGGTGGTTTATTTTAAATAATGTTTGAGGACCACATTTAATAGCATTCATCAAGGGAATCGACTCTAAAGGTACCTCCTACTAGCTATTTTCAATATTGGATAAGATCATTTACTATTGATGAACTTGACTCTACCACATGGATCCATGTCATAGCCAAATTCATTGATTTAGTAAAATTCAAATCTAGAAAAATCATATGCCATCCCATATACAAAGTTAAGCCATAGTGCCAACTATGATTACCAACCCATCCATGCTTGTTTTACTTATATTCCCCATGAATCCTTGACATTAAAAGAAAATACTAATTTTTATTCTGTCCACATGCCCTTTAAAGTCCTGATAGTTCTTTCTAAAGCCTATCAAATATAAACTCTCGGCATAGACCGCTTCAAAATTGACCTCATTTTGGGCCTCAAAATTTTTGTAGATTCATGATTCAGATTGAAGTTTCCATTCAATATAGTTTAAGAACCTAATACATGATTAAATATTAGGCTCACCTTGTAAAATTGGTCCTTTTAACTCATTTCCAAACACTACAAGATAAATATCATCAAACTCTAATATAATTCTTTAGAATACCAATAGGATTCAAATGCTAATGAATCATAAACATTAATTCAGTTTCTCTAGAGAGACATGAGATGTATCTATGCATATTAAGCTACTCCTCGTTTATCATTTTTGGTAGTCCCATTTTGTGGATGAAGCCTTTAGATGAGATTAGAAATGCCCAAAAGTTTGAAAGGTATATAAGATTTAAAAGTGTCCATATTAATACTATGATGTCACTATGACATCATCTCAAGCCTAGAAATTTTAAGAAATTTTAAGATGTGATGCTTATGATATCCAGACATAAGATTTATGTGATGGGAGATGTTACCTAATACCTTTAAACATTTCTCTAAGGAAAACTTTATCTAACGAAAATGTTGTTGGGTTTTCTATTTGACTTTATTTCTCTCATTAGGTTATTTTCTAGATCTTGGTGCATGTTTTCAAATGTCATATTTTCCACATTATTGTGGATGAAGAGTATTATGTTGTAGTGTTATGTTTGTCTCATGTTGGAAAGCTATTGGTTATCTAACACTTTTCAAGTCAATTACTACCTTGTAAGCCTTTGATGTTCATACTATTGTGCCTCAAGTTATTCTCCCTTCGTTTTACATTGAGCTGGGGGGAAAACACAACTATAGATGTTAAATTTGTTGATTATCCCTTATATTATAATATTCTCCTTGGTTGTAACTGGTTATACACTATGACCACCCTCATGTCTTCTTTTTTCCATATGCTTTCATTTCCTCATGAAGGAAATATTTTCATGATTGATGAGTTAGATTATTGTGTTCCATCAACCAAGTATATTACTATAGGAAATCCTATCCCATTTATTAGATATATCACTATGGATTATGAGAATGTTGGTGCAATACTATTTAAGATTTCTTCACTTATATATTTATTTCCTTTAGCCCTGCTTGATGCACCTTTATCTTCTATTGATCCTATAAACATGATCTCTTTCGTCACCAATGGACCCTATTAGTCTCTTAACCTTTGGTGGTACCTTCTCCTTCAAATGTAGACTTGTCATGCTCACCATATGCTACCTTTAGCAGAAGAGATTGTATCTTCGATCATCCCATCAACACCTTATGATGCTCATTAGAAACTACATCCCGTTGTGGAATCTGATCATGAGACTTTTCCCACATGGGCGTTCACTTCACCTATTCCACGTGAATTCCTCGATGATGAAAATCCTTATATAAAAATCATATTGGAGTTCATCGATCCTCTTCTGATCCTGATTATATTATGCCTTTTTATGCCTTTATTCTTCTAAACAAGAAGAGATAGTGATTGTAAAAATAAATCTTGAATCGATTTAGGGGGTATTTTCTAGGCCATCATCGAAGTGCCACCCTTGGATCGAGTCAAGTATTTTCATTCTAATATTGAACCTACCAATAAATTTTCTAACCTAAATCCTCCCATATATGAGTGGCTTGTACCCTTTAATATCTTGATAGTCCTTGTCAAGGAATTGTACTAGCTCATGGGATGACTCACCTTTTAAGTCATTGGGTCATCCCTAATAACAATATGGTTCTAAGATTTCCTCAGCATCATCAACCTTTAGGAATCAATAAATTCAACTCTTTATGTCATGGACACATCATGGTGTGCCATAATGTACCCACAACATCCCGCGATTTCATTTACGATAATTTTTTCTATGCTTGGTATGGGAACAACTTGACATGACCTATTAGATTATGTTGTGCCTTGTACATATGTATATTAGTTTTGGTTTGACATGTAATATGCAAATTGTTTTACCTCATATATGCAAAAAAATCCAAAATATATGTTCCTGTTTTTACCTAATTTGTGTTTTATTTCTTTCATTTTGTGATTTAACTATGGGCCTAGTATTTCTATATGGTTTTTATAATATAGGGTGGTGTTTTTATCTTGAACCTAGAATATAGGGGTAGGTCTCTCACTTCCATCTTTGTTGCATCATTGACCTTCATTTCCATATTCTTCGCCTGACCTTATCAGGTTATGATATTGCCCTATCACTATTTACACATCAAAACTTGTGGTAGATATTTCCTGTACATGGATACCCTATATAAACACCTCTATTTTGTGTTGGTGTCCTTGCAATATTACTTTCCTTTCCCATAATTCCTCCTTTTTGAATTTCCATAACTTATAATATGAGCCTCATGTTGGACAAATGAAAGTTAACACTCATTGTGTGTTTGTTAAAATTGGAAGCTAGGGCCAAACTCCATGAGGATCACCTCATAAATGGTTGATAATATTTTATCTAGATTCCTCTCCTTGATAGGTGTAGGATTGATCTAAAGATAATCCAATTCTGATAAGTATTTATGGAGATATGAATTTATTTTGATTATGGACAAATTATGAAAGTCGACCAACAACTTATGTAGGCTCAGAAACCCAACAGACACAGCTATTCATCATCAACGTTTGCATATAAATACAAGATGTATCCTCCTCATTTGGACACGCACATCTCATTCATCTCTCTCTCTCTCTCTCTCTCTCTCTCTCTCTCTCTCTCTCTCCTGCGCAGACATGTCTCTCTCTCACATGTGGGAATGAAGAACATAGTTTTCTAAGGGTTTACAAACTACAGATTAGAACTTTGACCAGCGTTGACCATCATTCTCTCTCTCTCTTGACTGCACAGTAGGTGAAGCCGACTCTTCTTGGAAATCCACAATTTGTGGCACATGAATCAAGGTGATCTGACCTCCGGTTTGGAAGATATTGACTACCCTTATTTTTGATGCTAATGCCGCTGATGCTGATGCCACTAATCTAGGGTTTGCTACTGCTGATATAAGTAATATTTTTGTACTATTTCTCTCTGCTGAATTATTGAAGATAGAAGAATATTTTATCAAAGGATTTCCCCATATTGGGGTTTTTCCCTGACTAACCGCCACATCTTGTGTCTCTTGCCTTAACTAATTTTCTGTTGATCATTTAATGTTCTATTTTCACTTTACTTATGTACATGTGATTGCTAATATATGGATAATAATAAGAAAGATAAGTAAACTGCTCTAAGCATAGAACATACCATAATTTAACATGGTATCAAAGCTGAGGTGAAGACAAAGCCCAAGAAAGAGCAAGAGAAATCATCGAAGAAAAGATTGACAAGGCTATCCAAAAGAAACCATGGGGTCCTCAACACACTTCCCTGCTGAAGACAAAATCCGAGAGAAATTTGACTACCACAGATGGAAGACATCTCTTGATCTAACACTAGAAGAAAAAGAAGTGTTGGACCCTGTGAGAGGCAGAATTGTTGAAGCTCTATCAAATGCATCTGTTGTTGCTAGGAACAAATGGACCAAGGGGGAAGTAAAATCTAAGAATATCATGTGGAACTCTATCCACAAACATTTGGTGGCCTACATCTCCGACCTGAACACCTCTAAGGAAATCTACAATAGACTGTTGAATTTATTTAAAGTTAATGATGCAAATCAAGTTTTGTTTCTTAGAAATAAGGTGAAGGAAATTAAGAAGCACAAAGATGACAGTATGCAAGCATATTTCTTAAGGATCACCGAGATCCAGAACAATGTCCTATCTATTGGGGAAATAATCCCTGATAGGGAAATGGCACTCACAACTCTTGGAGGATTACCATCTGAATGGTATGTATTCAGGACTACTCTTTTCAACAATAACATAATTACTAGATTCGAGGAATTAATGGCAATATGCATTCAAGAAGGAACAAGGATGGAAGAGCAAGAAATGCCCATACCTAAAGGTCCTCCCACTACCTTTTCTTCTCATGCTAAGAAAAGAAATAATTCCAGGGCTAAATTCAAAAGAAATGTCAGACTTAAGGGTGGAAAGAAAGTACGACGCTATGCAATATAGTAGGTCACAATGCAAGGGAGTGCCCTGATAGAAGGGACTCACATTGGGACAATGATCAAAATCCCTCTCATGGAAATCAAAGGAATGACGGGTCTAATAGTAAAGGCAATAGAAGTTTCGGAAATCAAGGAAGAGGACAACCATTCAAAAGGGCAAGAAATTCTAGGTATGAATCTAACACCGTTAACAATAAGCAAGATGAATATTATCTACCAGTTGCTCTATCTACCTCTGCTCCTCTGGAATCACTAGGAAATTGGCTTATTGATAGTGGTGCCTCAAGGCACTTCACTGGTTACAAAGAAGTTCTCCATAATCTGATAGAGAAAGAAACCAACCTGGAAATTGTCCTTAGAGAGAATATGAAAGATCCCATGAAAGGTGTAGGAAATGTCTCTCTTAAATTGTCAAGGTAATATAATCCACCTACATGATGTATTATATGTACCTGATCTTAAAAAGAACCTAGTGTCCATTTCGTCTATGGAAGACAAAGGCTACAAGGTGACCTTCAGTGATGGGAAGGTACATGTATGCAAGAACAATATTAAAGATGCCTTCACTCTTGGGTTTCGAGTTGATTCATTATATCAAGTCGGAGGAAGTCCGCTAGGTGTCATGTCTTGTGACACATCTCTTCAGTCTAAACTATGGCATCGGAGGTTTGCTCATCTTCATTATAAAGCTTTACCCAATGTAAGACAAATGCTGACAAGAATGCCCAAATTCCAAGTAGAGTAAGAAGGTGTATGTCAGAGATGTGTTGAAGGAAAACTCAAAAGCGGACCATTCCCCTCTAACTAAAGCAAGACCTTCGATATATTACAGTTGGTTGACTCAGACATATCTAGTATGATACCTGTGAACTCCTTGGGAGGGTATTCATATTACCTCACTTTTACAGATGACTATTCTCGCAAGACTTGGATATACTTCTTAAAAAAGAAGGATGGAGTGTTCTCCTAGTTTTGACACTTCAAAGCCTTGATCGAGAATCAAACCAAAAAGAAGATCAAGATCTTAAGGACTGATAATGGGAGTGAATATGAATCTAAATAGATTCATGATTTTTGTAAAGAGGCTGGCATTAAGAGGGAGACTACTACACCATATACTCCTGAACAGAATGGTGTGGCGGGAAGGAAGAATCATACGATCATGGAAGTTGTTCGTGCTATGCTTCATGATCAAAGACTTCCAAAGTTTCTACGGGCCGAAGCTGCAAACACGGTCGTATATGTACAAAACGGATGCCCTCATCAAGCATCGGGTTTCAAGACTCCTGAAGAAATGTTCACCGGTAAGAAACTTGACATCTCTCATTTTAGAATTTTTGGAATCCCTGTATATTTTCATGTGTCGAAAGAGAAAAGGAATAAATTGGGTGCATCTAGAAAGAAAGAAATCTTTGTGGGTTATAGTGAAAATACTAAAGGCTATAGAATCTATGTATCCAGTCAAAGGGAAGTCATCATTAGTCATGATGTCACCTTTAATGAAGATATGGCCCTTAGCAAGGTGGAAAATCTTCCTACTTTAACGAGCTCTCAAGAAGCTGGCACCAAGGAACTGAAAGAAAAAGAGGATGAGATAATGCCCGATGTGGAAGAACCCATGGATCCTATTAATCCTCTTCTGCCTGAGCCTTCCTCTTCTAGGAAGAGGCCTTCATGGCTTAAGGGGACACTTGATGATGCTGAAGGACACACTTCACCCCGAGGAACCTTCCGTGAAAGTAAGAAGCTGAACAGATATTAGGGATACCTGACCATCATGAGCACGATCATCCAAAATGAGCCTTCATCATTCAAAGATGTCATCAAGCATCAAGTATGGAAGGATGCTATGACCAAAGAATATGAGTCTATAATGAAGAAAAATGTCTAGGATGTGGTCCCCAGACCCCACGACAAAACAATTTTCACTTCTAAATGGCTTTACAAGATAAAACAAGCAGCTGATGGAAGCATAGAAAAGTATAAGGCTCATTTTGTCTCTTGTGGCTTCTCCCAAAAGGAAGGTATAGACTATGACGAGATATTTTCACCTATTGCTCGATATACCACCATCCACTCAATCATAGCCCTTGCTACTACACAAATATGGAACCTACATCAGATGGATGTTAAGACCGCGTTCTTGCATGGTTCAATTAAAGAAGAGGTCTACGTGGAGCAACTCGAAGTATTTGATATTTATGATCAAAAATATCATGTGTGCAGGTTGAAGAAGGCCCTCTATGGGCTGAAGCAAGCACCCCGAGCATGGTATGAAAGGATCGATAGCTCTTTGATGAAGTTGGGATTCACTAGGAGTGAAGCTGACCCTAACCTTTACTTTAAGGTTGTAGATGAAAAGCCTCTCATGTTGGTGTTTTATTTTTATGACCTCTTTCTAATAGGTGTAGACCCTCTCGTTCACAAATGTAAGAGTGAGTTGGCTTCTGAGTTTGAAATGAAGGACCTAGGATTGATGCACTATTTCCTAAGACTTGAAGTCTGGTAGAAGCCAAGGGAGATTTTCCTATCTCAAGGAAAATATGTGGTGAAGATATTGGAAATATTTGTTATGGTGGACTGCAAGTCCGTAACTACCCCAATGGAGCTTGACTTCAAGAAGTTAAGTGGTACTGCTGTTGGACCTTTCTTACGAAATGCCACCGAGTATCGTTAACTCATCAGAGCATTGATGTTCTTAGTGAACTCTTGTCCAGATATATGCTTTGCAGTCAACACGTTACTTCAAAATATGGTTGAACATCACCACATACATTGGATTGGTGCCAAGAATCTATTGAGATACCTTCATGGCACAATCACTCGTGGATTAAGATACACTGTCGAAGATGTTAGACTACCTGGATATACTGATGCTGATTGGGTAGGCAGTGTGGTGGATCGTAAGAGCACTTTCGGGTGCTATTTATCCTTGGTATCTGCTTTGATATCTTGAATGAGTAGGAAGCATAAGTCAGTGGCTTTGAGCACCGCCAAGGCAGAGTACATTGCTGCTAAGCATGGCCACCTGCGAGGCAATCTAGTTACGAAAGCTCTTCATTGAGATGTTTGGATTTACATTGGATACCACCGTGATCCTATGTGACAACCAGAGCGGGATTCATTTATTAGAAAATCCAATATTTCATGATCCTTTCAAGCATATCGATATCAAGTACCACTATATTCGAGATATGGTGCAGCAGGGAGCTATAAGGCTCCAACATATCGGTACAGATGAACAGGTTGTCGACATTTTGACAAAGCCCTTAGGAAAGGTCAAATTCCTGACTTTTTGAGAACGACTTGGTTCTTTTCAAATACCCTCTAACGAGGGTCAAGTATGATGTACTGAGCTTTGGGAGCTCCAGGGGGACGCAGGGTACTTCTTGTAACAAAAAATGACCACAAGGTGACTCACCATCCCCTTTTGGTGCACCTTGTACAAGGTAAAAGGTTCAACCTTCCCCTGTGACACCCCGTAGCAACTATGGAATAGGATGATTAGTTCTCCTGTGGGCCAGGATGATTCATTCTCTATGGTGTCTATGGAACATGATGATTAGTTCTCCTATGGGCCTGGATGATGTGTTCTCCATGGATGTCGTGGAACAAGATGATTCGTTCTCCCATGGGCCAAGATGATTAGTGCTTTGTGGCATCCACTGGACAAGATGATCATTTCTCTTGTCGAGGCATCGTACCCATGTAGTCTAGGACTCATGGGAAGTACCTCTCATCTGATCAATGAGCAGGGAAATGAGGATAGGGACCATAGTAGTACTGATGGATGCATCATTGTATCTACCATACTCCCTATGCTAGGATGACCTTCATTGATTTGGGATCAATGATATTGGTCTGGGACCAATGAGAGTGGTACCCACTATGACACTAACTTCGGTCAGTAGAGGACTGGTCTAGGACTAGTGGTACACACTCTAAGACTGACTTCAGGTCAGTGGAGGATGGTATAATACATTCTCAATCACTTCTTCTTCTTATTCTTCATAGTTCGAGCAGAGCAGAACCAAGTAGAGCAGAGCATAGCAAGGCAGAGCAGAGCAGGGGTCAAGCTATACAGGACAATGCATTTGATGGATGAATAGTAGCAACGGTCAGATGAATTGCAGATGGAGTTCTCCCTAGTTGAGAGGGAGTGTTAAAATTGGCAACTAGGGCCAAACTCCATGAGAATCACTTTATTCATGGCTTATAATATTTTATCTATATTCCTCTCATCAAGAGGTGTAGGATTTATCTAAAGATCATCTGAGTCTGATAAGTATTTATGGAGATATGAATTTATTTTGATTATGGACAAATTGTCAAAGTTGGCCAAAAACTTATGTAGGCTCAGAAGCCCAACAGACACATATATTCATCATCAACGTTTGCATATAAATATAGGATGTCTCATCCTCATTTGGGTGCACACATCTCATCCATCTCTCTCTCTCTTCTGTGTAGAAAAGAGTCTCTCTCTCTCCTACACAGACAGGTCTCTCTCTCACATGTGGGAAGGAAGGATGTATTTTTCTAAGGGTTTACAAACAACATATTGGAACTTGTACCTGTGTGGACCAACATTCTCTCTCTCTCTTGACTACATAGTAGGTGAAGTTGACTCTCCTTGGAAATCTGCAACTTTTGGCATAGGAATCAAGGTGATCTGACCTCCAGTTTGGAAGATATTGACTACCCTAGTTTTGAAGTTCATGTCGCTGATGCTGATGCCACTGATCTAGGGTTTGTTGCTACTGATATAAATCAGATTTTTGTACTATTTCTCTCTACTAAATTATTGAAGATAAAAGAAGATTTGATTAAAAGGTTCCCCATATTGGGGTTTGTCCCTGTCTAGCCACCACATCTTGTGTCTCTTGTATTGACTTGTTTTCTATTGATCGTTTAATGTTCTATCTGCACTTTACTTATGTACATATGATTGCTAATCTATGGATAACAATAAGAAAGATAAGTAAACTGCTCCAAGCATAGAACATACCATAATTTAACAGTGTTTCATGACATGTGCCTAATAACCTCTTGATGATCCATTAACTATAGTGATGAATCCATTTACTAACACCTTCAAGTTTTGATGTAATGGAAATCATGGCTCCAACAAGTGGTATCAAATCCAAAAATCTAAAGTTTAAAATTTACAAGGGTCATGCTGGGAGGGAGATTATTGGATGAATGAAAGTCAATTCTCCTCATCTATTTTGTGACATGTTCTTAACATCTATCGAGGATCAGTTAACTTTGATGATTCATATGTCTACTAACTATTGGTTTTGGTGTAATGGAAATCATGATCCCAACACCTCATTTACTCTTCTTCATCATCTTTTGGATTTAACCTAGGAGGATTCCACTCAACTTATACCCTATGATTGTTGTGACATTTTAGCCTTATTTCCTCATACTGATATGCCTTGGTCTCATTTCACCACCATCGTCACATTATATTTGGACCATTGCTTTATTTTACTTGGCATTCTTACCTTTCCCAGAGGGGCCAATGTGATTAGTGGTCTCACTTGCTAACCTCTCTACTTCATTATGCTTAGGCTAGTTTCATATGCTTGAAACTAGTTTCTTCCCTTTATACCACTCATTCTTCTAGGAAGAGCTTCTTTTGTGTCCTTCTCATGCACATTAAAAACTAAAATGAATCAACTATCCATTTATCTCTCTTCCAGGCTCATGATTTTATTTATTCCTATGATTGGTTACTCTTCTAGTCACTATGGAGCATGCTTCAATGCTTCCTTTGTTGTTGCATGATATCATGTAATTCTCATTAGTCAATGCTATCAAGCCACTTTTGTGTCATCTTGTTATATGTTTAAGTTGCATATTAACCTTAGTTAGCCATCTGCAGCCCTTGTTGAATATTTTGTCGGTTATCCCTATGTTAGTTGTACTTCATGACTTCATTTCATTCACATCATCTTTCCATCTATTCCATATCAATTTATGGGGGATACATTAATGTCTCTTATCTCATTTACTTCAACTCATTATCTAGGATTTTGATCTAGGAACTAGTAGTACCTACGAGCTTGCACACATGAATAACAGGCATCCTCATGATCGAGAATGGGTTTACCTCATTGAGTCCTAATTGGTTGAGTCCACAAATTTTCAATGTCAGCCATTTATTCACACTTCATGGACTCTTCTAGGTATCTTCAGGTCCATTTTTATCATTAGTGGGTCCCCTCATGTTTGTTACCGGTTTACCTCAATGACTAGTAATAAGGTGGTTTCTACCCATTAGATAGATTTTGAGGTTTAAAATGGGCCTCCTAAGTAATATTATAAAATAATAATGGAAATAATAAAATAATATTAGACCACCTCATCAAATTTTGGAGGGAAAAAGAAAAAGCTACTTTTTCAACTCGTAATTTCAACTTATGTCCCTAGGAGTTTACTCAAATTTTGAGCAGGAGAAATAGTTGGATGCATAATTTAATTTTGAATCCGAGTGCCCATGTTTCATGCTTTCGATGGACCCTATTACACTAAAAATGTGAAATACATGAAAAAATGTTATTGCAATCATGTTTTTTCATGTATTTCGCATTTTTCATGTAGTAGGATCCATAAAAAGTATGAAACATGGGTACTTCTTCGATGAAAAATTAATTCCACATCCAATGAGTGCCCCACACCCCCCCCCGACCCTCAAAATTTTAGTAAAATAGTAGGGAGATAAGTTGAAATTATGAGTTGAAGAAGTATTTTTTTATTTCTTTTTTTTTATTATATTTTTACCTTTTTACTCCAAAAATGGTGAATTATTGCACATGGTTTACATCACCATACTAAATCCTATTAGTTCTTATAAGTTTATTTTTGTTGTACATTTTGTCTAGAGGCCCATTTTTTACCTCAAAATTTCTGTAATGATGTTTGACATTAGCACATCTATTTGCATGTTGTAGATTTGTACCATTGGGGTTGTGTAGAAGACCTTGGGTTAGGGACACATCACTGTTATATGGAACCATTTCCAAATTGAATTGGAGTTATGTATAATTTTATGTACTTCTAGGACTACTCTAGGGCACCTCTCTTCTATGTGTCCATAGTCATATTGATGTATACTATGACATAGACCCACATTGTATTTGTTTGAGGCTATAATATTTTGGTTTGTCACATGCATCCACTTTGTATTCCTCATGGCCATGTCTTAACATTTCGTGTCATTAATCCACAGTGTATAGTTGGCATCTATCTTCATCATGGTTGGCACTTTAATATTCAAGTTTCTCTAATTCATCTCTTCAATCCTAACTCCTTCCTTCCATTTGAGCTCTATATTTCTGTAATGCATTTTTCCATCAATTACTCTTCTAACCTCATGCATTAGGAGGCATATGTTATAACGCTATTTGGCACTCCACTATAGTGAGAGAGATCCATATTGAACATACCTCAATTTTTGGCCATAATGTGTGCATTTTTCTAAATAGAAACCCAACTGTAGTGATTAATATTATTTCTTCTGTTTACTAACTCAAAAATATGTTATTCACAGTGTTTCTACAACAAATATCGAAATAAATTCTATTGCAGCCTTCACAGTTAAAATACCACGAAAAGTGAATGCAAAGTAAAACACTATCACAAGTATAACCATGATGACATATATTTTTTTGGTCAATTGTCCCTGGAAAAACCCAATGTGGGAAAAATAGAGCAGTGGATGAGGGTTTCTTTATTATTATTTATCAAACATCTCATTTACAAGATACAACCAATAGAGCAGAAGAGGGTTCTCTGTGAGAAATTTTATAGACACTTCTCGACGAGTTTCTAATCCAGGAGAGGATCTGATGCCCCCTCTATGTCTCACTTCTTGAGAACTGTGTTGTCCCAACTTCACACTGTCTTTGCACTGTCCCTCCTCTACGTCATAGCCTCTATGTTGTCATCACTCTTCTCTGCATCTTCTTCTCCTAACCTCCAAACTAATGCTGATACCCTCTCTTTTTCATTCTCACTTACAACTCTCCCTCTGATTCGATTTTCTCTCCCCAAACTTCGACCAGTGAGAAAATCAATCTTACTCGAGTAACTGAGTATCTACCTCTGGTTTATTTTCCAAATTCCCATCGATATCCTTCTTATAATCTTCTAGTTGAGAACCAATGACCTAGAATAGATTCTAATCAATGGCTTAAATCATTTGGACTTGATATTCATCTTCTTCTAGAAGTTACACCCACAGTTTATATTAATATGCATTAATTATTTTAATTACCTAAGTTTAGAATTAAGTCCCACTAAAATAATTAATTATTTTAAAAAACTGTCTCTGGGTGGAATTTCCCAAAAATATTTCTGGTTATCTTGGAATACATATGTCTAAGCCTCCTTGCAAAATTTGAGACTTAGAGCACATATGATGCTACCAGAAATAAACACTCCCTCTTAGTGAGGAATGTGCTCTAGTAATGTGACCTACCAAAGAATCACCCTCTTTTGTAACATCTCAATCTACGTTGCTGATGTCTGACATCACTACCCACCAACTACTGTGAAAATGCTATATCTATATTGTTGTTGACACTGCCACTGCCAACACTGCATTTGTACTACAATTTTCTATCATTCCCTGCCTCTGTAATTGAGAATTTACCTATTTCTACTACTAAAACATATTCTCTACCATACCCATCTTCTCTCTGAACTGAATGAACTTGGCTCTTCCTAGAGCCTTTGTGAGTACGTCTGCTACTTGATCTCCTATGGAGACATATTGAAGTTGTATTGTCCCACACTGAACATAGTCTATGGTAAAGTGACAGCTGATATTAGTGTTTTCTAACCGACCATGAAATAATAGATTCTCAGAGAGCTTGATACAATATTGATTATCACAGTAATCATGGTCGCTTCCATCCTTTTCTGGAACAAACTCAAAAGAAATTTTCTAAGCCATTTAGCTTCACATATAGTTGTGCTCACTTCCATATATCTAGCTTCTAATAAGCTTAGAGCTACTGAATTTTTCTTCCTATTACACCAAGAGATCATTCCTAATCCAACACTAAAGCAATACTTAGAGGTACTTTTCCGGGCTACTGAACTACCTTCCCAATCTACGTCTTTGAATCCATTCTAACCAATCTCAACCCCTTGGGATTATTTCAACCCATATATTACTTTTCCATGCACATACCTTAGAATGTGTCTAGTTTCTACCCAATGCCTCCTTTTTGCTTCGACCATGAACTAACTAAGGGTGTTGACAGCGAAGCAAATTTCTAGCCTAGTGTTGACTGGATACATGAATGACCCAATGAGATATCTATACAAGGTGGGTTCCACCTCCTTATCTCCTGATGCATCTATTTTCTTCCAGTTGGTGATCATGGGATTAGCCATGGGTCCACAATCCTGCAATCTAAATCTCTTCAGAATTTTTGTAGCATATCTTCCTTGCCCAAGGAATATCTCCAATTCTTCTACCAAACTTCCAACCCCATAAAATAATGCATCAACCCCACATCATTCATGTCGAATTCTGCTTCAAGATTCTTCTTGCAGTCCTGTATGAGCCTAGATGACCTTGTTAAAAACAAGTCATCCACATATAATACTAGAATAAGTGGCTCATCACTCTTCACAAATCCCATTTTCTACAAACAACTATCAATCTGACCATACCATGCTCTAGGTGTCTACTTGAGCCCATACAGGGCTTTCTTTAATCTACACACATGTGTTCTCTTTTCATGCATTTCAAAGCCTTTGGGATGTTCTATATACACCTCTTCTTCTATCACCCCATTCAGAAATATTGTATTGACATCCATCTGGTGAATTTCCCATCCCATTTGAGCAGTTAGGGATATAAAGGATTTGATAGAGCTATATCAGACTACAAATGCAAAGGTCTTTTATTAGTCTATTCCTTCTTTCTATGCATACCATTTTTCCATGAACCTAGCCTTGTACTTATCTATACTACCATCTGTAGCATACTAGATCTTGTAGATCCACCTTGATCCTACAACTGATCTATCCTTTGGTCTAGGTACTACTTCCCAGACATCATTCATCATAATAGAACTATACTCTTCTACCATGGCATCCACCCAACTTGGTGTTGAATGACTTCATGAAAGCTAGAGGGTTCTTCAACCTATGCTTCCAAGGCCTAGTGTTTGTCAGGATGTCTACATTGCCTCTTCTCTATTTTAGGAGCACCAACAAACTCCTCTTTGTCCCTCAACATCTATCGTACTTCCTTGTTGCTTCTACCACTAATGGTGGGAGGCTCAATCAAGTCCTCCTACTAGTCATGTCATTCCATCTACTAAGAACTATCTATATTCCCTTAATTTGAGGAAATGTTGGCACTAGTCACTATACTCGATCTAGGTGTTTGTCCTCCTTCATGTCTTCCTTGTTGCCCCTGCTACTGATGGAATAATGGAACATCTACTGACTGAACTTCTGCTGGCATCTCTCGAGTTTTCTTAAAAGATCTATCCTCCATGAACTTCACATCTTGTCTCACTAAAATCTTCCTGTTGCTAGGAATGTAGATTATATATGCCTTTGAGGTCTCACTATATTGTACAAGGTACCCCTTTCCTACAATCTGATCCAATTTACTACACTTTTCATCTGGAATGTGACAATATGCCATGCTTCCAAATATCCTGAGATGACTTACTTCCAACTTCTTCCTTGTGAAGGCACCTTCAGGCATTCTCTTCCCCAACTCTCTCTGGGGAGTTATATTCTAGATATATACCATTGTGTTGCAAGCCTCTGCCCATAAGAATCTAGGCAAGTCCTAATCATACAACATAGCTTTTAATACCCCAACAATAGTTCTATTTTTCTACACTGCTACTCCATTCTGCTCTAGATTATATGGAGTTGTCCATTCTCTTTTGATGCCCTCCTTTGAATAGAAATTTGTGAAATATCTGTCCGTATATTCTCCACCATTATCTGAACGCAATACCTTTATCTTTTTCCTTCTCATGTTTTCAATGAGAGCCTTAAACTCTCTAAATCATTCAAATACCTCATCCTTAATATTCAAGAAATAGATCCAAGATTTTCTAGAGTGATCATCAAGAAAGGTGACGAAGTATTGACCACCACTAAGAGTTCTTGTGGACATTGGACCACAGATATCTGAGTGTATCAATCCCAATAAACATTTTCTCTATTGTTGCTTATGCAAAAAATTTCTTTAGCGTGCTTCCCTAGTACACATCATCTGCATAAATCATCATGTTCAGTACTAAGGAATGGAACTCATAGAAGAGTCTCTCTAAGCATCCTCAGTGCTCCATGGTGTAAGTGTCCCATTTGCCCATGCCATAATTCATTTAGTTCATTTTCAACATTATGATTGTTGCCTATTAGTGCCATTGGAGACTTGAGCCACAACTTATACAATCTATTGCTTCGAGCTCCAATTTGTCTCTTCTTCTTTGAGCTTGGATGTTTGACATATAATTTCTTCCCAATATAGTATACATCATATCCCTTGTCCTATAACTGGGACATTGAAATTAGATTCATTCCTAACCTGAGCACATGCAAAACATTGGTGTCTCAGATGTTGGTTCCTGATTTTGTCTAAAATGTTATGGTGCCTCTCCCTATTGAATTACACATCGTTCTCTTTCCCATAGTAATCTAGAAGTCCATTTGTTCTTCTTGATAGCTTGAGAAATATTCTCATATCCATTCATATGGGCTGAAGCCCCACTATCAATGTACTAAACATCTGCTAACATTGAACTTACTAAGCATGTGAATTATTCTTCTAATCTAGAAGATAATTCGGAGACATGTAGAGTTTCCATCTTTGTTCTATTTTTCTAACGATCTCTAATGCTATCCTGCATGAGCAACTGTTGTAGGAAAAAATGAACCTTCTCCTAAAGACTTCTCTATGCTGAAGTTTTTGCACTGCTACCTTTATCACTAGTAAACTTAGAATTTTGAAATCTTCCTCTTTGTCGACTCCCTCAGAGACAAATTTTCTCATGAGAATTTTTCCCTCCTAGGATGGACTACACAATTCTTCTTAGATTCGATTTTCTTCCCCATGCAGTTGTTTTGAACTCCCTCCATCTCTTTAATGTTGGCTCTTCTAGTCTACACTCCTGCTTAACCTTGATCTGATACCATGTGAAGATTTCTAAATAGAAATCCAACTGTAGTGATTGATATTATTTCTTCTACTTATTAACCCAGAAATAAGTTATTCTCTGTGTTTCTACAATAAATATCGAAATAAATTCTACTGTAACCTTCACAATTAAAATATTGTAGAAAGTGAATGCAAATAAAAATACTAGCACAAGTATAACCATGATGAAACAGTTATTTTTGGACAATTGTCCCTAGAAAAACCCAGTGTGGGAAAACTAGTGTAGTAGATAAGGGTTTCTTTATTATTCTTCAACAAAAATCTCATGTACAATATACAACCAGTAGAATAGAAGAGGATTCTCTGTGAGAAATTCTACAGAAACTTCTCGAAAATTTTCTAATCCAATAGAGGACCTGCTACCCTCACTACGTCAGCCTATGCATGAGAATGGTGTTATCCTAGTGTCACACTGTCTCTACACTGTCCCTCCTCTAGATCACAACCTCTACGATGTCCTACCTCTACTCTTTATCTTCTACTCCTGACCTCTAGACTGATGTTGATACCCTCTCTTTCTTCTTCTCAACTGCAACTCTTCCTCTAATTCGATTTTCTCTTGCTGAACATCGACTAGGGAGAAATTCGATCCTACTTGGGTAACTGAGTATCTGCCTTTGGTGTGTTGTTCAAATGTCCCTCAATGTCCTTCTAATAATCGTCTAGTTGAGAACCAACGACCAAGATTAGATTTTAATCAATGGCTTAAACATATTGGACTCGATATTTGTCTTCTTCTTGAAGCTACACCCACTATTTAGATTAATACCCAATAATTATTTTAATTTCCTAAGTTTAGACTTAGGGTCCCATTAAAAATAATTAATTATTTTAATAAGACTGTCTCCAGGACTAATTTCTGAAAACAATTTCTAGGTATCGTGGAATACATATGTCTAAGCCTCCTTGCAAAATTTGAGACTTAGATCACATCTGATGCTACTAGAGATCAACATAATGCATCCCCTTTCCCACTTTATTTTACTTATATGGGTCTTACAATGGGGTTATTACAGGCTAAAGGGGTGAAATTACATAATTGAGTAATTTCTCATAATTATTTTGTCATAATTTCATAATTATGAAATAATAATTATTTTATAATTTAGAAAAGACTCATAATTGAGGAAAAAAATCATAGTTTATCATTCCCAAGGAGATCAACTTGACCTACTTGGGTATGAGTTGGTTAGGGGTTCATTATTGTAGAAGTTTCCTAACTTCTCAAGGTCCTATGTGTCTGAATACATTCTCCTGTAGATTAGAATGAACCTATATGATTCGACCCTATCAAGGGGAAGGGGATAGATCCATTTAGATTTATTTATATTCAAATCTAATTAGATCCATATTCAATTAATTGGAATTTGTGAGAGATATCTACCATACTATTTGGGTGCCTAGATTTTATCTTTGATCTAAATAGTTACCAAGATTGCAAGTTGAAGAGGAGGACTCTCATGCTATTGGTATATCATGTCTATTTATATTTATTAATGAAAGTTGATTCCTTTATTGACATATTGATCTATTTTATCTCTTATATGTTATACATTGGACTTGAATCATGGTTATGCTAATGGATTTTGCAAGGTATGTGGTTTGGTAGATTTGTTGGTTAAATGTGTGTAGGTCCTTAACATTTGAAGGATAGGAGTTAAATCATTTCTAGTGAATTCCTCAATATGGTTGCACCAAATAATGACCTCTTCAGTTAAGAGGTCCACTCCATTCTCTACCCTTTGAAATTTCTATGATTGTATGCATGTGTTAGGGATTGGTTTAATTTCACTTTCGTCACACATGGTTTGGTTGGTTCTGGGAAAAACCATAGAGCAATAAATCCTTGTACTAGATTCATTTTTGTTATAAAAGTGGGCCCTATAAATTTACCCTTCTACATTAATTTACTATCTACTACTATTTATTAGGGATTTATTAACTAGGGATAGTCACATATAGAAATTTTCTAACTCCTACATAGCTTAAAGTAAGGAGATTGGGGTAGGAACCAAGCACCAAATATTAAAATAAATATAAAATTACCCAATCTAGTGAAAGAGTGAATAAATAAGAAGCTTATTAAAATGAGGAATCTAATATTATAGTATATCAAATTCACAAGTTAATACATGATAATTCAAATGAGTATCCCTAATGTATTTATAAAAAACAAGGATAGATAGAAAGAAATAATGAAATGGCATTGAATTAGAGTTATATCTAGGGGATTAAAATTTGTTTCCACTAGAAATATTGTAGAGTAATCCAAAATCAAATTAGAGATCCTACTTTTGAATAATCTCTTTTAGCTCTCCCGTGCCAGGAAGATTCATCTAATATTTCACAGTTCAATTTTTAAAATGGTTGTCAAATATATTATGATTCTTTTGGAACTATAATGTTAGTAAATATCAACATGCACTAATGGAAAAATTCTTATTTATTTAATAACCCATATTTCACATTTGGACTTGAGATCATAGTTTGTTCAATAACTTCCTTCTATGGCACTATTTTACAGATAATCACTCTACAGTAGTAATTATTTTTAGCATTATATTTTAGTAGAATTCAATGACACTTTTTAAAAAACAATATTTCACAAAATGATGGAAATCACTACAAGGTTCCACTAAAGGAATAAACTTAGTATATATACCTCATGTGACTATTAACATACTTCAGGTAAAGCTTCGTAGGGCTTATATGGGATAAATTGAATGTGAATGCTTGTTAGGTAAAAGAGTCAATGTTTCTTGGTAAACAAATGGTGGTTTTGCACACATGATTTTTGTTTCCCATGTCTTTGTTCCTATCAATTACATGTAATGGGGCCTTTAAAAGGATTGTGAACACTTCATTATAATGTGCCAAGGATATAAGAAATGAAGGATCACTTGGATGGCTTAGCCAAGGGACTAACAAAATATTTTATAACATGATATCATATATAGATTAACCTGGAATCTCCAAAGAGAGTGGTTCTATATAGGTTGTGAGGATAGCCATTTGAATATTTTTGTATTGTTCGACATTTAATAAGGAGGAGATGCACCTACACAGTGAGTGCATTGAGGATCTATGATTTTTGAAGCTACGAGGAGAATAATAATGTGAATTTGTGTAGAAATGGCCAATAAATATTTTATAAGAGGCCAAAAGAAGAATATTCTACCCTCCCTAGTGGATGATGTCATGATAGTTCTTAGCGACACCAAAGGGAGCATATTGCCAAGTAATTTATGCCAAGGATGGACACAAAGTGTTTTGCAAGATGTTTTAATGAGATAATTTATCATGGATTCATGGAATGTGGTTGTTCATGGGTGAGGAAATCATTAGGTGTGACAAATAAAGAAGATGACAAAATAAGTATTGAGACAAAAAGGATTATTTATAAAAATTATAGTGGATTCAAAAACTTTGTTAACTGCATGTAAATGGGAGTATGATTGTATTACCTAGTAAGGCATGTGTATTCCTTAGAAATTAATCGTAAATTCTAGAGTTGGACCTTGGTGATAGGGGTCATGTTGAACTACTAAATATCCTAGATATAAACTTTCAAGGGAATAAGGCCTAGAGTTCAGTAGTGATGGTTCACTAGGTTGATTTGGTTGAATTTGGTCAAGTGAAACCCCATATTAATGTTTAAGGGGGAATTTCTAGATAAAACATGATTTGGTGAAAGAGTCGAAGTTGCTTGGTTAGAAAATGGCAGTTTTGGGCACATGGTTTTAATTTCACATGGTTTTTTTCATGTGAATTGCATGTAATGAAGCCTTTAAAAGTGTTGGGAATAGTCCATTGCAATGAGTCAGGGATGTGAGCAATGAAGGATCATTTGGCTAGATTGGTCGGATTTGGCCAAGGGATAGTAGTAGAATATTTTGTTAGTTGGTTTTTACCTCGAATTAGGGTTTTGTAGGATAAAAAATGTGTTTATGTGTGTTTTTAATTGTTATTAAATTTATCTCTTAGTTAATTTCTCTTAATATTTTTCAACAATGCCTTGAATGTAGAGAAAAGTCTTTCGTTAGATTAAAAATGGAAATATATTTAACTACCAAGTCCAATATCCAATCCACTAGGAACTACCATAATAGGCATGCAATGGATTTGTATTATTGAAGAGAACAACAACTTATTCAATTTAAATATATAATAGATCCAACAAATGAGCATTTCCTATCCCTGTCTTCAGGATAAAAATGTTCTCATATCATAAATTTCATTATGTGACTATTTATTGTAATTATGATCCATTTTTTAGATATTTCATTGTTATGCAACCATATTACAAAAGAGAAGAAAAGATTGATCAACAAATTAAAAATTAGCCTCCTTGAGGGTCCAGCCTCCTTTACATCACATAAATGAACACTTCTTGGATGATACAAATGATAAGACCTCCTTGGTTTATATAGGAGCCAAAGGGGTCACAATATAATTAGATCTCGTATAACAACGACAATGTAAGGGCACAACAATAAAAATAGGGGGGTACACTAACAATAAAAATAAGGGGGCTACACTAGTAGTATAAGGACCTAACATGTCTCTCTCATTCAAAAAATTGTTGTCCTCAACGCTTGAGTAGATTTGGATGCTTTTGTATAAAATTGTCATGCTCCCATGTGGAATATTAAACAAGTAATTTCTTCCACTTAATGAGATACTCTGAAATTGATCAATTATGTGGTTGTCAGGTTCTTGTTTTGTGACTGCTTCAGGGTCCAATATGATTTTTCCTTCTTCGTCAAGTTCTGACAATACTATTTGAACTAAGATTTTTTCACTCGTAACCTTCTTTAAGCATGAAACATGGAAAAATAGGTGTACTTAAGAAGATGCAGGCAACTACAATTTGTATGCCATAATACCAATATTTTGCAACATTTTGTAAGGACCATAATACTTGGATGATAATTTATTATCCTTATTAGCTTTCTTGAGGGACATCTTTTTGTATGGTTATAGCCTTGAAAATACCCAGTCGCCTACATTGAAACCTCTTTCATTGTGATGCTGATTTTCCTCTTGTTTCATTCGATTTTGTGCCAGAGTGAGGCTAACCTTTAAGACTAAGAGAAATTGTCTTTTATGTCAATGTGACCTTCCACTGCTTGAACCTTAGAATTTTCTCTTAAATATGATGTGATGGATGGTGGATTATATCCATAAAATTCTGTAAATGGGGTCATTTTTGCTATAGTACGGAAGAAATTCTTATACCACCATTCAACTAGAGGTAACCACTTGACCCATTGTGTTTGTTTATCATATATAAAGAAATGAAAATATCCTTCCAAACAATTTTTCACTATCTCAAATTCCCATCAGATTGAGGATGATAAGATGAGATATGAGCTAATTGATTGCCAAGATAAGAAAATAATTTTGTGCAAAACTTTCCAATGAAAATGGGATCTTTGTCACTTACAATAATATTTAGGTTTCCATCTAGCTTTTGAATTGTTTCCATAAATACAGTAGAAACTATGTTAGCTTTAAAAGGATGAGATAATTCACAAATGTGTGCAAACTTGGTAAGTCTATAAAAACCACCATGATGACACTCTTTCCTTCAAAATTGGGTAAAAGTGTGATAAAATCCATTAAGACCTCCTCCTGATGCTAACTTGGAATGGCTTAAGGTTGTAACAAACATGAGGTATTAATTATATCAACTTTATTTTGTTATGCTCATAGTGTTGGACCCACCAAGGGATCGCCCCAATATGAATTCCCAACTAGACCTCAGATCGTTTGGAGTAGGAGTCCCAAAAATGGGTGGTAGTGTCATGCCTTGACCATGATAGTGCGCAGAGGTAAGTAAGATAACTTTTGGTGAGAGTGTGTAACCTTGCGGAGATTCATGTGCGATGCATGAAGTTTCTAACACATAGAGGGTAAAAGGGCATGCACCCCTTAGAAGCCTATAATAGTACACATGTTGAAAGGAACACATGAGCGGAATGTCATCATAAGCTAAAATGTAGAATAGTCCACAAATTAAAGTGGTGAGTTAATCCAAAAACATGCATTCAATAGGATTTGTACAATTTCATACAAACTAGTTCATAAGAAAATGTGTAAGTTAAAGAACATACATTGCTAAAGAAACCAGAATAATCCAACTACAATAACAACATATGCATGAAAGCATGTTGGCTATGATATTATTATTATAAGTGAAATTTCCATCTATACATACACCATTGATGACCACTAGCCCCAATAGTGGAACATTACAGTCAAGAACACATGCTGCTCCAAAGAAGTATACTCGCTCTACATTATGGAGAAGCCAAGAATCATCACAATACTCCCAAGCCTTTCCTAAACCTAATCCTATCCCAAATCTTGGCTCCCAAAAAACATTCTCTATGAGTTATGAGGTTCTATTTATAACAAAGGGTGGGGTGACCCTTGAAATTCCCCTTCGTGGCTCTTTGACTCTCCTCATGACTCTTCAACTTCTTCACAAGTAACTCATTACATAACATGATGACCTTTCACATTCCACTAATGACACTTGGTATTTCATTTACAACATATTTACAAATAATATTACCTTTCCACATGTACCCATGTAAGACAAAATAGGCTAGAGACAACCTAACAAGACAAAACACTATGATTTTGAAGTTTGGGGAAAGACCAACTCGACAACCTCTACTTGGTTCTTCTCGGTCACATATTGTTGTCAAGCCTGGTACTGTGTGATGGTGTCCCCAAAATGCTTGATGGTTTCTTTCTAATAGCAGAATCGTGCCTCCATGGCATCCGTATATATGGTCTTGGAACCTATATGCAACTCGTTTCGAAGCATGTGCAACATGGTTTTGACCATGACAAGACCACCAATTTACTTTTTCATGTTATGTGCACTTAGCTCCAAGTCTTCCCTTGTGGCCTCTTTCCTTAGCTACTCCATGTGCTCATCGATCTCGAGCTGAAATTAGTTCTTAGTTCTAGCCTCGGTGAGGGAACTGATTAATGGGATCCTATGCATTCTCACCATTCGATCTAAACTATTGTGCAACCATAAATATGAGGCTTGTATGTTGTTGACGAATGGGGCAAGTTTCTCGTAGTTCTAGATAAACATTCTAACCTTTGCTTTCTACAACTCTACATGTGGCTTCATCTTCTTGGCTAAGTAAAGTCGGACCCTTTGTACTGCATTTGCCACCCTTGTACATGGGTGATGGCAGCATGTATGTTCCTAAGAGTTTGAACAAACCCTTTGCTCCGCTATTGTAGGACATGCACACAGAAAATTGTTTTATGCACGATGAAAAATCCATAATAAAGCTTTTGCATGGTACTCTCAAGTGTGGATACTTCAACAAGCATTGCTTTCCTCATCTCCCCCATTAGGGAAACTGCATTCTGCAATGATGTTCAGAGTTCTTCTACCTCTTTCTTGGAAGCCTACAAGTTCTTTGCCAATTTTTCATTCTTTTCCATCAGGTACTTATCATTTGAGCTCGTTGCTCCTTCATAGGCCAAGCTAGCTTCATTAAGGACAGTTGGATGCTACCTAGTGTCTGACACTATCACCCTTTCCATGATGAATGCAAGTCATGTGTGACCATCAAGGAAGTGATTCCTCTGTGCCGGTAAGATATTCTTCTCCAACTCTTCAAAATGATAGATTCTCCACATCCATGATTGGATCATAATCAAGGAGAACAACTTCTCCTTGCTTGCTCAGGAATTGTTCTAACACTGTTGGTGGAAGAGAATGAGAGATGACCTTTGGTGCTCTCGACATTAGGCTAATGTATCCATTTTGTGGCTTCTACTCCAATTCCACGTCTGTCGCTTCGATCAGTTTCTCAATATATTGAGCAAGCCTCTGATCCTACATCTATTCACCCTCTTCTTCAGTTGTTGGTTGTTCTGACTCACCAAACTGTATGGGCAGTTTTTTCTCTATTATTACACCTTGTCTTTGTTCTTCCTCTTATTTCTACTTCTCTTCTCTTTCTCTCCTCCTTTGCTTTAGTTTTTCTTCTTTAAGCCTCTTTTTTCTCTCTTCATTTTCTCTACTCTCTTTATCTGTTTCTCCCTCCTTTTTTCCACTGCCAAAGCTTCTTTATCTGTGATAGGATCTAATCTCTTATTGTAGCTTTTCTCTACCTCTGGGTTCTCAACAATCTTTCTCTTTCCCTTATCATGCACAAGATTACTCCCTATTGTTGTTGTTCTTGTTCCTTCCTGTGTTGCTACTATCTTCATAGTAGGTTTCCAAGTTATTTCTATATTAACCAATTCATTGTGTCTGTAGGCATTATAACAGTACTTACAAGAGTCCTCCTCTGACCAATGAAATGTCCCATAGATCCATCGAAAGTACACTCTCACATAGTGGTCCTTGCAAATACCATTGGGATCATATGGATTAAAGTATTTGGTGTTGAACTTGAATCCCACTATCTCTTTAGCCTCAACATTTTCATCCTTCAAGCTCTTAATCTCCTACAATCTAATTTGCAAAGGAAGAGCGGGCCATGGCGACTTTTTCCTCCTATGCAATCCTATTGGCAACCCTATGGTGAGGTGATATGGGACCTCTTGCATTATCAGCTTATTAATAACATACCTTGCTAGAACACGTGGAGGCTTCTCTCCACCAAACACTCTGATGAAGGTGCCACCTGGTGAGGCATACCAATCTACAATGTTTATTATTGCCTCAATTGCTTCTCGGAACATCTAAGGTGGGTCCTGCTCAAATATAAGCTTGTACAAGAGGATGATAAAATGGTCAGTTAGCTTTTCCATCACTCCTCAATAGCTCCAGTTGGAAAGAAACTTGCAATAAATTTTGCAGACAGTCTCCTTTGGTGTACATTTCTATCTCATGCTAGGGAACTAATACTTGGAACATATTGCATCAAGTAAATATGCAAACATGTAACATATTTCTTGCTCATTTTTGGGTGGATTTCGAGCATTAGTCACATGGATCTTCAACTGATGAGACAACAAATCTAATGAGTTTAATGTATTCCCATAATTCACCAACTGGTCCAACATGACTACCCAACCTTCAGGAAAGGTTTTTTTGTTCTCTTGACCATATATTATGCAAGAAAAGATGATCAAGAATTGATAAGCCTTCCCAATAGATTTTGTCTTGTAAACATGATTGGTTATCTGTCTAAACTTTGATGACTCTTTCACCTAGGGCTTGACAATATATTTAGTGTTCACAAAACTATGGGAGGCATAGAAAAATGAATCCATGTGCTTCACCGACTAAGGTAAATGATACATCTATTGAAAGTTCTCTGCCCTGAAGGTGACAAGCTCTATCCCATTGGAACTGCTCAATGTCATTGTCTGTTCATCTGTGTGTGAGACTATCTAGCTAATAATTTCCACACATGGGAAGTTTGGGCACCTTCATCAAACCTTGTATAAGCATTATCGCTCAATGTTAAGGTAAACATGTCAGTCCTCAATTCTTTGTTGAACTCCTCTACAAAAGTATCTATAACAGTCTTGGTGAAAATTCCATGTAATAAAAGTAAATAAATTTAAAAGTAGTAACCATGGATGATGGGACACTTTTTCCAAGCTGAATGTTGGGAAAAAATGTAGTGATGGGGATCACTTGTGATTGTTTATGGCTAAGGAAACTTGAAAAGGCAATGGCTAAGGATTTGGGAAGGAAAAAGGGCATTTTTGGCACATTTATTTATGAAAATAATGAAAATTAGGAGAAAAAGGAGTTGAAAGGTCACAGGTTGCATGTTACAAGGAAATTGAATGAAAATAATGGAAAATGAAGAAAATAGAGGCCTCATTCATAAAAAGGCTTGTGAGGATCAATTGGTAACCTTACGTTAGTTCAATTTTGGAGCTCTCTCATTATTCTCTCTCTCTCTCTCGTACTCTTGGAGACTTAGAGTTTTCTTGGATCACTCTTGGAGGGTGTGGCATACTTGGATTATTGGAGAAAGAAGGAAAAGGAAGAGTATGAAAGCATAAGAAGGCATCAGGATCAGTAGGTACATCATATTTTCTTGCACGTACAGAGTTGCATGTATGATTTATTCACTAGTTTTGGCATTCATGGCATACACATGTGTATTCTTGGTCATGATCTGTCATTTCCATCGAGGATTGTTTAGATTGATAGTGGATTGTCTAGCCTTTCCATTTCCTGGACAGCCATGGTGATTGTTGGTTTACTTTCATTTTTTCTCTTTTGTTGGTTCTCATGTTTCCTTAGCTTGGGTTGAGTTATTAGTTCCTAGAAGACCTAGTTGGAAAAACACTCTAGAATCCTTGTAATAGCTTGGCTTGAGTTACTAGTCTTGGAAGCCTTCATTGGACAAATTCTCTGGAATCCCTTGGTGGGTTGAGTTACTAGTCCTAGAAGCCTTGGTTGGAAAAACACTCTGGAATCCTGATGATAGTTGTGACATGTTGAGTTAATAGTCTTGGAAGCCTTTGTCAGAGCAAACACTCAGGAAGCCCTGGAAGGCTTTGATGGAGACCAATCTAATGATGGTATTGTGATGTCTAGCCGTGAGATGGAATCACTATTTGATGGGTTGAGGTGGATGGCCTTTGGAATCCCTAGATGAGTTTTGATTAATGTGTTCTATGATATCCCAAAAGCATGATTGGGATATGACATGGGGGTGAATGGCTGAAGAGAGATTTAGCTTAGTTATTCTATGGTTAGGTGGAACATGGAAGTCCCATCCCGAGTTTGGATTTTGCATCATTAATGAAAGGTTATTTCTCCTTGTATTTCTATGAAAATTTTGATGGATTATATGTGGTGTATATTGCTACAATTTCATGATTATTTTTGTTGATATTATGCTAATTATGTATGTGTTTTATGACAATAGCTATGTATGCCTTTCATCATGTTTTTACTTGTAATTGAATGATCAATGTATCTATGACCTAATGGATGGAATGGCAGCTGGTGTGTTGAGGCATCAATGGTTCTTAGTGATTCTCAGCTAAGTATGAGACCCCAATGCTTAGAACTATTATTTACACCTGTAGTTTACATGTTTGTGATATGTTTGACAAAATGCCTGTCATGGCTAGTAGTGGTCCAGTCAAGGTCTTAAACAAGTGTTTTCTTTAGTACTATCATTTCCATTTTATTTTACTATTCTGAAGAGATGGTTCAATTCTAGGCAGTGACCTGGGCTCTGGGACTGAAAAATGGATCAAATCCCTAGGACGTTGGCCTAGAATTGACTAAATGAGTCTCGGGATGCTGGGAGGCAAGCCTGTGAGAGTGATTCTAGGTTTTTGAACACTGTCATGCCTATAGCATGAGAGTGAGTGAGGCTTAACTTTTCCAAAATATCAGTGGGACCCAAGGACAGGCTATCTAAAGTGTTGGATTAGTTCCTAAGGGTCCTAAAGCTGATGTTGAATATATGTATGGTGTGTTTTCATTAGTTCCACTTCCTTAACACGAATTAAGAGGTCGAATCATATCATAGTTCCATGTCATCACATGTTTACCCCAGTTGTTCAGTTTCTTGGGCAAAAGTGGGAGGATGGTGTTACAAAGTGGTATCAAAGCATGATTCACCCCTCGGACTTAGTTGACTATGTGTTGGTCATGCATGCATGTCAGTTGAATTTGTGTCTTTCACAATTGCATTCTGTGTGTTTATTTCATTTGCATGATGTTGTTCATGGTGCTAGTGATGTCATCATGTAGATTTGATGCGTTTTACTATGGGATGCATCATTGTGAGTATATGACTGGTTACCTGTCGATTTATGTTGTTTACATGTATCGTTACAATATGATTGGTTACATTCTTATATGACTGGTTGCATGTATGATTATGGTAGGTTTGGTTTCAAGTATCATTCAATCATTCTTGATCATACGTTTTTAGACATTGTGTAGTTGGTTACGTATTGCTTATGCATGTTCATGTTTGCATGTGGTCAAGTGTAGAGTGATGTAGTGGTTGTTGTCATGCATGAGTTCATGGTATGTGTTGTTGTTAATGTCATGCATTGATGACTGGACCCTAGCTAGAATGATGGTTGTATGGTTATATGCTTAGATGTTATGTTCATATATGTTGTCATGATTATGTTATACATGTATGACACTGATTTGTTGATCTTGCAGACAAGGTATCTTCCCTTAGCTATACTAAGGTACATTGGTTTATTGTGATTTTGTTTAGCTGACATGATATACCTTATAGGAAGAAATATCAAATGGCTAGCAAGATGGTTGACTACAAAGATTGTCCCTATGAATCTGAAGAGTAGTATGGTGTTGGGAACTCTTCTAATTTGATAGCTACACTAAGAAGCTTAAAGGAAGAAATAAGGAGTTGTAAGGTAGATAATAACAAAACCATGCAGGCACAAGAGAAACAAGTTGAGGTAAATGTAGTGATACTTCAGAGTTTGTCAGATTTGTAGTGACAGGGATCATCTTGAATTAGCTATGAAAAGGAGGATAGAACAAATAGGGCATAAGGTAGTTGGTCGCATGGTGGTCACTAGTGAGATAAATATGACATAGTCAAAGATGGAATATTTTTGGACACTCCAAATAGCAGAGGGGATAAACATATGTATTATTCTAGTTTTGAGTCAAATAGGAATTATGATCGTCATTGTTATAATCCTTAAACTCCTCCTATAAGAGATGGAGAAATGACAAAATTGTAGGATGCAAAGGCATGGTTTCTTGGCATGAGGAAATTATTCAAGTTACAAGAATATTCAGAGAACATGAAAGCTATAGTGGCTACATTCAATCTGAAAGGTAAAGTAAGCATATGGTGGGAAGATGTGAAGAATGTTAGATATATCCATGAGGAGGATTTGACTTGGAGTGGGTTTGAGTGACTATTCAAGAAGAAGTACTTGTGAGAGAGACACTTTGATGATAGGGAGAAAGAATTTTATGAGCTAAAGATGGATTCCATGACAGATGATGAGTACACTAGCAAGTTTTTGGATTTATTGAGGTATGTGCCTTATCTCACAAAGGAAAAGGAAAAGATTCAGAGGTTCATTTGTGCATTATGAGTTGCATTCAAAGATAGGATTGAGTTTGATGAGCCTCGATCATTAGAGGCGCCCATCCAGAAGCTAAGGAATTGCTACAAACAATTGAAGCACGGAATTGAGATGAAGCCAGACTAGATAGGTAATGTAAACAATAAAGGAAAATGGGACAGAAAGCGAGAAATGCCTTAGGATATAGGTAATAAGAAGAATGTTGCACCATCTAATAAGTTTAATGATTTAGATAGAGGACAGGGATTCTGATCAGGAGAATAAAAAAAGGAGATAGTTTGGAAGCCTATAGAGTGTTGGAATTGTGGTGAAGATCATTGCAGGAGAGATTGTTAGCAGAATCAGGGTCATAACCTTAAATATAAAATGCACAGGAGGCACAGACTATTGGGGATGTTGGTTAGATTATTCCACGTATTTATGCAACATTAGATAACAAATGAGCAGAGCATCATGCATCTATCATTGAGATGGATGATAAGCTTTGTTATCAAGTTATTTCTATTTTGATTGACCCTGGATCTAATTATAGCTATGTTAGTCTTGACATGGTGGATAAGTGTGGTTTGAGTAATGAATTACATGCAGAATATTGTTTAGTGCAGTTGGCTACAGGTATGAATAAGCGAGTTCATCATTGGGTAAGAGCTTCTACATTTGATTTCAATAGTATGCATACCGTAACACATTTTAATGTATTACCATTGGGTTCATACAATATGTTTTTGGGCATGGATTGGTTGTATCTTCATAGAACCAAGGTGGATTGTTATGACAAATCCATTGAGTGTGTTGATGAAAATGGGGAACCAAAAGTCTCATAGGGTAAGAAGAAAGCTACATCAGTTAGGATGGTGACAGCTGTGAAAGAAATGCGTAGTTGCAGAAAAGGGTGTAAGTTATTTGTAGTTCACATTTCTAGTGATAAGGGTAAGGAAGTTGAGGATATAGGTGTGTTGAGAAGGTACCCAGTTTTGCAACATTTAAAGGAGGTATTTCCTAAGGAAATTATAGAGTTTCCACCTCACAAGGAGGTGGAATTTTTAATTGAGTTAGTCCTAGGGGCAGATTCAACATCAAAAGCACCTTACATGATGAGCACACTTGAGTTGGTTGAGTTAAAGTTGCAGCTGAAGGGAATGGTTAACAAGGGATACATTAGACCATGTGTATCACCATGGGGTGCACTAGTACTATCTATGAAGAAGAAATATGGTACACTCATATTATGCATTGACTATAGGAAGTTGAACAAAGTAACCATTAAGAACAAGTATCCTTTGTTGAGATTGATGACTTGTTTGATCAGATGAAGGGAGAAACAATGTTCTCAAAGATTGATCTGAGATCCGAATATCATCTAGTACACATGAAAGAGGAGGACATTTACAAGACTATGTTCAGGACCAAGTATGGGCATTATGAGTTTGCTGTAGTTCCATTTGGCTTAATTAATGCTCCAACTACATTTATGTGTTTGGTGAATAGTGTGTTGCAACCGTACTTTGATATATTTATTATTTTTTTCATTGATGACAGATTGGTATATTCTAAAAATGAGGAAGAGCATGTCGAACATTTAGAAGTAGTGTTGAGGTTGTTGAGAGAGCACCAATTGTATGATAAGCTCAGAAAGTGTAGTTTCTTTCAGACTGAGGTACACTACTTGTAGCATGTTGCCTCCAAGGAGGGCATTGTAGTAGATCTATAAAAAATAATATGAGGTGATATCTTTCATGGGTTTGGTAGGATACTATAGGAGGTTCATCAGGAACTTCTCACAATTTTCTTATCATATTACGTCATTGTAGAGAAAAGGTAATAAGTTCGAATTGATAGAGGAGTGTGAGGCTAGTTTTGAGCATCTTAATTAGTTGTTGACACATGCACTAGTGTTAAAGATTACAGATCCACACAAAGAGTTTGTAATATGTACATATGCTTGCAAGAGAGAACTTGGTGGAGTTCTTATGTAGGATGCACAAGTGATATGCTATCAGTTGTGAAAGTTGAATGAGCACAAGAAGAACTATTCAATACATGACCTTGAATTGACAACAATTATACATGCATTGAAGATGTGGAGACACTATCTTCTAAGTAGGAGGTTCACATTGATGAGTGATCACAATGCTTTTCGATATCCATTTGACCAACGGAATCTGAATGGTAAGCGAGCTCGGTGGTTGGTTACAATCAGTGAGTTTGATTTTGAGATCATGTATATCAAAGGTAAATATAACATAGTGGTAGATGCTCGTAGCAGGTGGATATAGGTAAATCACTTAGCAACTATGAGCTCCTATGGGATAGATCTATAGGATAGGATCTTGCAGGAAGCTCAGGAGGATATCATATATATGGAGATTTTGCACATATTACAATAGATAATAGGTACAAGTACAAGTGATGGTATAGGTACAGGTAGTGGTACACGTGCAGTTGCATAGGATGTGGACTATTGCCTTACAACATATGGATTGGTTAGGTTCTGAGATAAGATATATGTGTTAGATAGAAATGAGCTCAAGAACGTGATCTTGAAGGAGTTTCATGCGAAATCTTATTAAGGTCACCCAGGTTATTAGAAGATATTGACTACAGTGAAGAAATTTTACTATTGGCCAAATCTAAATAGGAATGTAGCAGAGTTTGTGGCTAGGTGTTTTGATTGTCAGTGAGTGAAAGAAGAATGTAAGCATCCAGGTGCACTGTTATAGCTGATCTTTATTCTGGAGTGGAAATGAGAAGTCATTTTGATGGACTTCGTCATATATTTTCTGAAGACCGTGAGAAAACATGATTCCAACATGGTTTCGTAGACAGCTTGATAAAGGTTGCACACTTCATTCCAGTGAAGTCTACATTCTCAGCTAGCATTATATCATAGCTATTCATCAGACATGTGGTCAGATTTCATGGTGTTCCTAAGAATATTTTGTTAGACAAGGATGCAAAGTTCATTTCCAACTTTTAGAAGGACTTATTTGCAAGTTTAGGCACAGAGTTGGCCTTTAGTAAAACTTGTCATCCACAGGGAGATGGACAGACATAAGGGGTCAACAGGATATTGGAGGACTTGTTGAAGATGTATGTGATGCATTAGCAGTGGAAGTGGGAAGAGTGTCTTCCACTAGTAGAGTTTACATACAATAATGGGTATCAGGAATCTTTGAAGATGAGTCCATTTGAGGCATTGTATGGGTGGAGTTGCAATACTCCTATCAGTTGGAGTGATTTAGTTAATAAGGTGTTGATTAAACTAGACATGTTGAAAGACATGGAACAAGAAATGAAAATTATAAAGAAGAATTCAAAGGCAACACAGGATAGGTAGAAAATCTATGCAGATCAGAACAGGTTGTCCAAATATTCTACGTCGGGAAATAGGTGTATTTATGCATGAAGTCGAAGAAGAGCTCCTTGCGGATTGGATCATGTGCCAAGATGGCACCACGGTTTTGTCAACCCTTTAGTATCATTGAGAGGATTGGGTTAGTAGACTATCGACTTGCACTATCTCTGAGAGTGAAAGTACATGATGTTTTACATGTGGCATTGCTTAAGAAATATGCTAAAGATGTTGATCATGTGATTGATTGGTCTATATTGCAGGTGCAACCATATGGAGAATTCCAGCCAGAGCCTCAATGCATATTGAAGAAAAAGGTTCTCATGCACCAAAATTGAGTAATCAAGAAATTTAAGATGCATCAAAAGAACTTTGGGCCCAACGAAGCTACATGGGAGATGGCAGATCAGATGCGGGCTATGTATCCTTCCTTGTTTTCTAGTTGAGGCAAAGTAGTTTTGGCTTGGTGTTTTGGTGTGATTTTGGTATATGCTTTGGTATATGTTTCGATATATGTTTTGGGGATGTTTGGTATATGTACATATGTATATGGATGTAAATACCACCATGATCTATGTTATGAAACTCCAATAAGCAGTATGTGTGTCATGTCATTATGATGTTATGTTGTTATGTTTTCATGGTGGTTCCTTTTTAGTAGGTTGACCATGGTAAATACTGCATCGAGCTAAGTTATAAAGCTCCATTGCCAATATGTTTTTCTTACAACATTTTTGTGGTTATAGGTGTTGTTGAACACCGAGGATAGTGTTCCCCCAAGGGGCGGGGTTCTATAACATCCCTAGTGAAAATTCCATGTAATAAAAGTAGATAAAGTTAAAAATAATAACCCTGGATGATCGGACACTTATTGCAAGATGAATGTTGGGAAAAATCCTAGTGATGGGGACCACTTGTGATTTTTTATGGCTAAGGAAACTAGCAAAGGAAATGGTTAAGGCTTTGGGAAGAGAAAATGGCATTTTTGGCACATTTATTTATCAAAATAATGGAAATTAGGAGAAAAAGGAGGTGAAAGGTTATATGTTGCATGTGAGGAGGAAATTGAATGAAAATAATGGAAAATGAAGAAAATAGAGGCCTCATTCATAAAAAGGCTTACGAGGATCAATTCGTAACCTTTTGTCACTTCAGTTTTGGAGCTCTCTCATTATTCTCTCTCTCTTATACACTTGGAGACTTAGAATTTTCTTGGAGCACTCTTGGAGGGTGTTGCATACTTGGATTCTTGGAGAAAGAAGGAAAACCAAGAGAAGGAAAGTGGAATAAGGCATTGCAATCAGTAGCTACATCATATTTTCTTATAGGTACCAAGTTGCATGTATGATTTCTTCACTAGTTTTGGCATACATGGCATATGCGTGTGGATTCTTGGTCATGATTTGTCATTGGCATGGAGGATTTCCTGGATTGATAGTGGATTTCCAAGTCTTGCCATTTCATGGATAGCCATGGTGATTGTGGGTTTACATTCATTGTTTTTTTTTTGGTTGGTTCTCATGTTTCCTTAGCTTGGGTTGAGTTATTAGTTCATGGAAGCCTTGGTTGGACAAACACTCTGGTATCCCTGTAACAGCTTGGGTTGAGTTACTAATCTTGGAAGCCTTAGTTGGAAAAACACTTTGGAATCCCTTGGTGGGTTGAGTTACTAGTCTTGGAAACCTTGGTTGGAAAAGTGCTCTGGAAGCCCAGGGGTAGCTATGGGTTGTGTTACTAGTCCTGGAAGCCTTGGTTGGAACAAATTCTCTGGAAACCCTGGAAGGCTTGGATGGAGACCAATCTGATGATGGTTTTGTGATGTCCCACTATGAGGTGGAATCATTGTTTGATGGGTTGAGGTTGATGGCCTTTAGAATCCCTATATGAGTTTTGATTAATGTGTTTTATGAGATCCAACATTCATGCTTGGTATATGGCACTTGGAAAAATGGTTGAAGATAGATTTGGCCCATCCATTCTATGGTCGAGTGGAATGTGGAAGTCCCATCCTAGGTTTCGATTTTGCATCATTAATGAAAGGTTATTTCTCCTTGTATTTATATGAGTATTTTAATGGATTATGTGTGGTCTATATTGTTGTACTTTCATGAGTATTTATGTTGCTATTATGTGTGTTATGTATGTGTTTTATGACAACAAGTATGTATGGCTTTCATCATGTTTTTACTTGTAATTGATGATCAATGTATCTATGACCTAATGGACGGAATGGAAGTTGATGTGTTGAGGAATCAATGGTTCTTAGTGATTCTCAACTAAGTATGAGACCCTTATGCTTAGAAGTGTTATTTACACATGTAGTTTACATATTCATGATATGTTTGACGAAATGCATGGCATGGCTAGTAAGGGTCCAATAAAGGTTTTAAACAAGTATTTTATTTTGTACTCTCATTTCCATGTTATTTTACTATTCTAAAGAGATGGTTCAATTCAAAGAATTGACCTGGGCTCTTAGCATGAACAAGTGGTCCAAATCCTGGAGACATTGGCATAACACTAATTAAATGAGTGTCTGGACACTGGCAGGAAAGCCCGTGAGATAGACCCTTGGTTTCTGGACATTGTCATTCCTATATCATGAGAGTGACTAAGGCTTAAGTTTTTTAAAAGCTTAGTGATACCCAAGGGAAAGTTGTCTAAAGTGTTGGATTGGTTCTTGAGGGTCCTAAAGATGATGTTGAATGTTTGCATTGTGTATTTCCATCAGTTCCACTTCCTTAACATGACTTAGGAGGTTGAATAATTTCATAGCGGTCTCGTGTCACAATTTTACCCATGCTGGCTAATTGCTTGGGTAGATGTGGGAGGAAGGTGCTACAGTATCTTTGATTTGTTGCCATGTTAATGTTTTACCCTTCTTAATGAATAGTTGAGTGTTTGCATAATCTGGTAAGTCAACTAATATCTATTGAATTGTTTCCCCATTAATTCTCTTGGAGGTTTTATTTGATGCAAATCTCTTGGGTGCCATGTTAACTGTAACTACTATAGAGAGGCTCAAAATCCATTGTACCTATGGGACAAAGAGAACACTCATGGCAAGAAAATCTCAGCTTAAAAACCAAAGCAACTTCAAGACAAGACTAAGCAACAAACCAGACCAATGATGGGATGAATTACACAATTTTGGTTGAAAGAGGTCACTAGCTACTTGTGGGAACTGCACATTTCGTAGTCCCAACACTCAGTCGGGAAGCATGCTTACTGGATTTGTGCAATGCACAATTCAGTCTTGGGCCAAGGCTAGGAGAGACTGTAGATTGTGCAATCTCAGTGGCCAAGTCGGGAGGCTGGATCCTAGAACTGCGTAGTGCAGAGTTGGATCCTATTTAAGACAACTTATGCGCAATTACAGAAGCCAAGGAAGAGGCCTTTAACTCCCAAAATACGGATTGCATGCAGTGAAGTGTGAGATCCAGGCAAGGGGATCCTAAATCTACCCAAGGGGAGTATGAAATCAAGAAGATATGAAGGATGGTGTGATGATGAGTGAAAATATGACTAAGTGACGATTAATGTAAGTGAAATAAGTGTAGGAATCAATTAAATTGAAGGAAAACAAAGCATTTAAAGAGAGTCGCTACAATGACGACGATTAGTGTAAGAATAGGGTAACACATATGACACCTGGGAAAGGCAATGTAAAACTTGAGACAATGCTTCTACAAGCTAAAACATGTTAAGTAGACATCACTAATTCAAAGAAACAAGTGAAAAACACTCTCACAAGCTAAACTACAAAAAGCAATAGAAAAAGTGGCAAGAGACTAGAAAAGCAAAACTCACTCAAAAAAGAGACAACGATCGCATTGAAGGTTCCTTAATCTCCTCGGGAATGCCAAAGCTCCAATATTAAATGCGATAATAAGCTCTAGCAATTTCAATTAAATGGTTTTGGTCAAATTTCTGTTTATGACGTGCATGCCACAAATAAAAAAAAAGCAACACTTGGCAGCAGTTTCCAAAATAATTCAAGTGCCTCCTTTGGGTTGCTAAAAATAGATTTCTATTTTATAGGGATTCTTTTTTTATTTTTTTCTTTTCTTTTCGGGGAAAAAGTTCCATGCATTTCTCGGAGAGATTGCACAGCTCTACGAAGAGCCACACAAGTCTCTATCTCATGCATTGCGTAGTTTCTAAGCACAGTTGGTTCTACTCAATTTTTGGGTTGAGTGGCTTTGGGATGCCTCTCATGTTTGCGCAATTCCTAGGCTCAAGGTCCACTGGCACTCATGACTATGCAATTCCAGAGAGAAAAGCTATTTTCCCTCAAGCATTTCACAATTCTCTTAGGCAAGCCCAAAACTATCGAAAGACCAAATCAAGAGATTGGATTGTGGGTTAGAAGATGCACTGAGTGAGAAAACCCAAGCCAATATTGAAAAGAATAAATCTTAGTCGAAACACAAGTACCTCGATCAGTTCGATGTGAGTTGTTGTGATTTAAAAGGGAGTCTCCAAAATGAAACATGGGAAAAAATTTGGAGGGTGGTTGTAGCTGCTACAACATTGGCAACACACTGGTAGAACTCCATCTCTTTGTATGGACCTTGTCTTGTGCGAAGAGAGTCTCACTCTTCGAGAAGTATTTTTTAATTCTTTGATTTTCATAACTTCTTCAATTAAATATGTAGTCCCTACCATTCTCTTTACCTATAACACACATACCATGCCATGTCAAACTGAGTTGTTTCGATTGGGGATGAGGGGTATATAGATGCACAAGTAAAATAGAATGTTAGAGTTTTAGTTTCCTCTCTAGTGTTTCTCTACTACCACTAGGCCTGGAGAGTACCCCACTGGAGTCACTTCAAGAACACAAGAACTTATCCTCTACTAGCGAACCTAGATAGTACCCCAGGAGAGTTACTTACTTCACCTCTCAGCACAGGAATCCATTTCTCTTCCTTCACCCTTTATTTTTTTATTTTTTATTTTTTTAATTTTCAAAGAATTGTGCATAGGAACATATTTACTTCATGAGACAGAAGAGGGATCTTGACTTATTGAGAGTAGAAGAGGTTGTCCCTCAAGATAAGGATATTTATACATACCTTTGACATACTTTTTAAGGCTTTACCCCTCTCCTTACTCTACTTTACTGAGTTTACAAAGGTTAACCAAATACAAAAAATAGATTAGAGTAGGTGGTACTAATTAATACTGCAAGCATCGTGATTTCACCATGATTGTCTCTGAAAGGAATATATTTTCCATCAATGTATCATTGAATAAAATAAATGCATCATTCACATAAAGAGAGGTGATGGACAGATAACCTAGTGTTGATAGTTGTACAAGTTCCTCTTGGATTTCACCCTACTTTTCTAAGAAGCTAAACATGGTTTCATGTGGAAACCAACCTACAGGTGCAAAATAAAATAAGCAGAGGAAAGAAGCAAGACAACAAAAAACAAAGTAAGAAACTCAAGAAACAATCAAGAAAAGAAAACACTACTCCTAATCCTAACCTATGAAGAGCATAGGCCAACTCACATGAAATGATATTTCCAATGTAGCCATCAATGCGTCGATTGGCCCATGTAGGTGAGAGCATGATTGACAAGAAAGAAATGCAAGAAAACCAAAGAACAAGAAATATACAACAATGTAAACCAAAATGTTTGAATGTCGAATACATGCACAGAAAAGTAAAGATGGAAATCACATGAAAGGAACTTTGTTGACGTATCATCATGTCCTAACACATTGCGTGTGGAAGACAAACATGTACACACCTTCAAACTTGAAAAACAAGAAAAAATAAAGAAAGAAGAAAACTTTTGTTTCATAAACAGTGCTTGCTATGTATGACTCCTCCAATGGTTGATCAATAGGATTGGGTGATTCCAGTGGAGGATTCAAAAACTATGAAATAGATTGATTTTCACTCTAGACCACAAAGTGATGACGAGCATGGAAAATTTAAACAATTTTTTTATCAGAAATGGAACTCACCTCAAGGTTATGAGAACCTATCATAACCATCAACTCGAGCTAAAGTGTCTCAATAACTTGAGGAGTTTCCAATTCATTAGAATATGGATCATAAAGGACCAGTGGCTTAGAGAATCAATAGTAGGAAAATTAGAATCATGATCAAATGAATGAATGAAAATCTCATGACAACCACAATAAAAAAATTCAAGATGATGGACAGTGGCATCCTCATGATCTAACAAATCATAAAGAGGGGATGGTGAAAAAAACAAAAATCACCCTCTATGTTCCTGGAAAGGTAAGAGGAGAGATTGGGAGGATCTAGGAAGATAGATTTGTCCTCTCCACAATCCAATGAAAAACTAGCATTCCATGTGTTCTATGCATGATCAGAGATAGAAACACTGGAAAATGAATTTTCACAAGATAGAGAAAAAATGGAGGAATCATGGAAGATGTCAGGATAAAGTGGATGAGGTGTGGACAAAAGGAGGTCATCCTTCACTACATATTCTTGTTTAGACTCCCACACAAACTCATAAAAAATGATAGCGCAGGTTAGTTGTTCAACAAAGAATTTGTCTAGTACTGATCCTCGTGACCATCACATGTGAGATCTGAGATGGATGAACACAAAAAACCAAAATCCTAAGGATCAAAGGGACCAAAGGATAGAGGCTGAGGAGATAAGACCACATGAAAACCATCGGGGTTACAGTCCAAATCTGTGCAGAAATCCTGAGCAAGTGGGGTAGGAAGAGATGGTGATGGGTCAATAGTTGGATTCTCAATTTCTCCCACCCTGACCTATGGAGTTAGAGTTGTTTGATGAGAAGGGGGTGGAGGGTCACTTGGGACAACAACCTTTTCCATATCATATTTAGAAGCTCTAATGCCAAGGTATGTTGGGAGAGGTTTGAAAGATTCTAACTCATGGATTCTCAGAGATATGAACAAGATATTGAAATCTTTCCTCCAAAAACTCCCAATCAACTTCATGTTCAGGAAATTCAAAATAGTAGTGAAGAAAACGATCGTGAAAATATTGAAGATATTCATCAGGTGATTTCACAATTTTAAATTTTTTTGATTAAGTGTTTTACAGTCATAAAGAACAAAATCATGACATAATTTTCTAAATATGTAATAAAAAGAGTGTATAGAGCCTACAGGCAATGTGTGACACCATTTCTTTAGGGTCTCTTTGAATGTGAAAGTGAACAACCCACAGGCAATGTCATTGAAGGGGAGATCATGCCTATCACAAAAACCAACAAAAGAAATTGTGTGCTTGAACAAGGGCGTTCCATTGTCTTCATTGAAATTGTATCTGGACAAGTCATGTATACTTCTTTTCGGCACTTGAAAATCAATATTGTGAGAAAGACATGTTGGGGTTATGATTTCAACAGAAGTCATGAAATATGAGTAGAAATTAAAAATAAACTTCAAAGGCTCAGCTTATCATCTGACCCTTCTTCTAGAGCCAGAAATATTGATGTTGTTAGACTTGCCAACATTCATGGAGATCTCCCTGATATGAAGTCCCAACAAGACCTCAAACTGTTTCGAATAGGAGTCCCAATAGTGGGTGGTAGTGTAATGCCTTGACCAAAGTAGCGTGCAAAGGTAAGTAAGATAACTTTGAGTGAGAACATGTGTGTGATTCTGTAGAGAGTCAAGTGAGATGCATGAAGGTTCTAACACATGGAGGGGAAAAGGAAGTGTACCCCTTAGAATCTTGTAATAGTATGCAGCTTGAAAGCAGCACACGAGCAGAATGACATCAAAAGATAAAATGCAGAATAGTCCACAGATTAAAGTGATGAGTTAATCCAACAACACACATTCAACATGATTTGTACAATTGCATACAAAGTAGTTCAGAAAAAAATGTGTAAGTTAAAGAACATACATTGCTAAAGCAACCAAAACAGTCCAATTACAATAACAAGATATGCATGAAAGCATGTTGACTCTAATATTATTATTATAAGTGAAAATTCCATCCATACATACACCATTGATGACCAATAGCCCCAATAGTGGAAAATTACAGTCAATAACACTTGATCCTCCAAAGAAGTATACTCCCTCTACATTTTAGAGAAGCGAAGGCTCATCACAATACTCCCAAGCCTTTTCTAAGCCTAAGACTAGCCAAAAGCTTGTCTCCCAAAAGCCCACTCTATGAGTTATGAGGTTGTATTTATAACAAAGGGTGGGGTGACCCTTGACATTCCCCTTTGTGACTCTTTGACTCTCCTCATGAATCTTCAACTTCTTTATAAGAAACTCATTAAATAACATGATGACCTATCAAATTCTAGTAATGACACTTGGAATTTCACTTAAAACATATTTACAAATAATATTAAATTTCTAGATGTACCCATGTAAGAAAAAATAGGCTAGAGACAACCTAATAAGAAAAAACACTATTATTCCAAAGTTTTGGGAAAGATTGACTCAACAACCTCCACTTGATGTTTCTTGGTCACATATGATGCCAAGATTGGTACTGTGTGATGATGTCCTTGAATTTCTTGATGGTGTATTTCTAATAGTAGACTCTTGCCTCCATGGCATCTGGGTATAAGGTCTTGGAACCTGTATCCAATTCATTTTGAAGCATGTGCAACATGGTGTTGACCATGACAAGACCACTAATGTACTTTTGCATGTTATGTGTGCTTAGCTGCCTATCTCCCCTGGTGGCCTCTCACCTTAGCTACTTCATGTACTTATCGATCTCTAGCCAAACTTGGTTCTTGGGTCTAGCCTCAGTGAGGGAACTGATTGATGGGATCGTGTCTGTTCTCACCATTACATCCAAGCTATTGTACAACCATACATATGAGGCATGTATGTTGTTGATGAATGGGGCAAGATGCCCATAGTTCTAGATTAACATCCGAACCTTTTCTTTCTCCATCTTTGCCTGTGGCTTCATCTTCTTAGCTAACTGAAGCGGGCCCCTTTGTATTGCATTGTCCACTCTTACACATGGGTGATGAAGCATGTATGTTCCATAGAGTTTGAACAAATTCTTAATTTCGTTGTTGTAGGCCATGTGCATGGACAACTTGTTTATGTATGGTGACAAATCCATCATAGAGCTTCCACATGGTACTCTCAAGTGTTGATACTTCAGAAAGTATCGCTTTCCTCATCTTCCCCACTGTGGAAACTACATTTTGCAATGATGCTCAGAGTTGTTCTACCTCTTTCTTGGGATCCTGCAAGTGCTTTAATAGTTGTTCATTCTCGGCCAAAAAGTACTTAATATTTGATTTTTTTTTCTCTTTCATAGGCCAAGCTAGCTTTGACAAGGGAATTGGATGTTGCTTAGTGTTTGACACTATCACTCTTTCCTTAATCAATGCAAACGATGCATGATCATCTGGGAAGTGATTCCTCCATGCCTGACTAATCTTCTTTTGCAACTCGTCAAATGATAGATTGTACACATCCATGATCAAATCATCTTCAATGAGAAAAACTTCTCCTTACTCGCTTGGGACTGGTTCTAACACTCAAGGTGGAAGAGACTAAGAGACGACCTTTGGCGTTCTTGACATTAGGCCAGCCTTCATTATATTTCTCTTTCTCCAACTCCATATCTTTCACTTGGATTAATTTCTCAATCTACTGAGCAAGCTCCTAGTTCTACATCTATTCACATTCTTCTTCAACTAACGGTTGTTTTGACTCATCAACTTGTATGGGTAGTGTTTTCTTTATCATCATGCCTTGCCTTTTTTCTTACTCTTATTTTTTATTTTGTTATCTTTCTCTCCTCCTCAGCTTTAGTTCTACTTCCTGCAACATTTACTTTTCTCTCTTCCTTCGCTCTGTTCAATTTCTCCACTACTCCTTCTTTACTTCTACTACCAAAGTTGGTTTCTCCTTAATAGGGTTTTCCCTCATCTTGCATCTTTGCTCTTCCTCTGGGTTCTTAGAAATCTTCCTCTTCCCTTGTCCTAAACTAGATTGTTGCATGTTGTTGTTGTTGTTGTTATCTTTATATAATCTTTCCAAGTTGTTGCTATCCTAACTGGTTCATTGACTCTAGAGGCATTATAACAGTTCCTCCAAGGGTCGTCCTCCAACCAATGATATTTCCTATGGATCCATGGAAAGCACAATCTCACACAGTGGTCCTTCCAAATACTGCAGGGATCATAAATATTAAAGTATTTGGTGTCGAAATCAAATCACACTATCACCTTAGCCTCAACATCTACATCGTTAAAGCTCTTAATATCATACAACCTAATCTGCAAAGGAAGAGCTAGACAGGGTGCCTTGTTCTTCCTATGTAGCCCTGCTAAAAACCCTATGGATAGGTGATATGAAACCTCTTGCATGATCATTTTGTCAGTGGCATACCTTGGTATAACATGTGGAGGCTTCTCTCCACCAAACACTCTAATGAAGGTGCAACTAGGTGAGGCATACCAATATGCAATGTTTATTATTTCCTCCATTGCTTCTAGAGACATGCAAGGTGGATCTTGCTCAAAGATAAGATTGTACAATGAGATGATAAAATGGTCAGTTACATTTTCCATCACTCCTCAATAGCTGCAATTGGAAAGAAACTTGCAATAAATGTTGACGATAGTATCCTTTGGTGTCCATGTCAAGATCATGCCAGGGAACTGCTGTTGGGCACAAATTCCATCAAGTAAGTATGCAGACATGTAACATCTTTCTTGCTCATTCTTGGATGTATTATGAGAATTAGTCACATAGATCTTCAGCTGATGAGACAAAAGATATGACGAGTTGAATGGCTTCCCATCATTCACCATCTAGTCCAACACAACTATCCAACCTTCAGGAAAGGTTTATGTATTCTATTAACCATATATTCTACAAGAAAAGATGATCAAGAATTGATAATCCTTCCTAAGAGATTTTTTCTTGTAAACATTATTGGGTGTCTATTTAAAATTTGATGACTCTTTCACCTAGTGCTTGATGATATATCTAGTGTTCACAAAGCTATGGGTGGCATAAAAAAATGAATCCATGCACTTCACTCACTGAGCTAAGTGATACATCTACTTAAAGTTATCTTCCCTAAAGTTGGAAAGCTCTATCTAGCTAGCACTACTCAATGTCATTATCTGTTTATCTATGTCTAAGACTATCCCGTTGATAATGTTCACACATGGGAAGATGTGGTACCTACATGAAACCTTGTATAAGCCTAACCGCTGGATTCTAAGGTAAACTTGTCACTCCTCTAAGTCTTCCTTGAAGTCCTCTGCAAAAGTATCTTTGATTTGCTACCATGGTAATGTTGTACCATTCTGAATGAATAGTTGAGTGTCTACATAAACTAGTAAGTCAACTGATATCTTCTCAACTACTTCCCTAGTACTTCTCTGAGTGGTTTCCTTTGATACATCTCTCTAGGGTGTCATGTTAACTGTAACTGCTAGAGAGATGCTCAACAATTATTGTACTTGTGGGACAGAGAGAACACTCATGACAAGTAAATTTCAGCTTAAAAATCCAAATCAACTTCAAGATAAGACCAAGCAACAAATTAGGCTCATGGTGGGACATATTTCATAATTATGGTTGACAAAGGTCACTGGCTACCTATGGTAACTGCGCATTGTATAGTCCTAGTAGTTAGTCGGGAAGCTTGCTGACAAAAACTGCGCAATGCATTGTTCATTCTAGGGCCTAGGATAGGAGAGACTGTGCATTACATAGTCTCAATGGCCAAGCTAGGAGGTTGGATCCTAGAACTACACAATGCGCAATTAGAGCCAAGCCAGGACAACCTCTGTGAATTTCCAAAAGTCAAGGTAGAGGCCTTGAGCTCCTAGAATGCACAGTGTATGTAGTGAAGTGTGAGATACGAGCAAGGGGAACCCAGATCTACCCAATGGGAGTGTGAAATCAAGAAGATATGAAGGATGGTGTGATGTTGAGTGAAAATGTGACTAAGTGATGATGCATGTAAGTGAAATAAGTGTAGGAAATGGGTAACACATACAACACTTGGGAAAGGCAATATAAAATTTGAAACAACACTTCTACAAGCTAAAGCAAGTTGAAATGCCAGCATTCATTCAAAGAATTAAGTGAAACAACACTCTCGGAGGCTAAACAACAAAAAAGTGGCAGAATACTAGAAAAGCAAAACTCACCCAGAAAAGTGATGACAATCGCACCAAAGGTTCCTTGATATCCTCAAGAATTGCAGAGCTCCAATATTGAATGTTCTAATGAGCTCTAGCAACATCAATTAAATAGTTTTTGTCAAATTAGTGTTTATGATGCACATGCCAAAAATCTAGGAAAAAGAGACACTTGGCGGTAGTTTCCAAAATAACTCAAGTGCCTCCTTCGGGTTTCTAAAAATAGATTACTAATTTTTAGGGAATTTTTTTCTTTTTTCAGGGAAAAACTTCCATTCATTGCTCGGAGAGATTGCGCAGTTCTGGGAAGAACCAGGCAACTCTCTGGCTCATGCATTACATAATTTATGAGCACAGTTGGTTCTGTGCAATTTCTGGGCTGAATGGCTATGGGATGCCTATCATTTCTACACGATTCTTAGGCTCGAGGCACATTGGCATGCATGAATGTGTAATTCCTAAGAGAAAGGCCATTCTCCCTCAAGAATTGTGTGGTTCTTTAAGGCAAGCCCAGAACTATCGAAAGACCAAGTCAACAAATTGGCTTGTGGGTTAGAAAATGCACTAAGTGAGCAAACACAAGGCAATATTAAAAAGAGTAAGGCTTAGTTGAAACACAGGTACCTGACTCGGTGCAAGATGAGTTGCTGGGATTTAGAAGGGATTCTCCAAAACAAAGCATGGGAAAAATTTTGGCGTGTGGTTATAGCTGCTACAACATGCTGAAAAACCAAACATTCTACCACAAACTTTTGAATATCATATGTAAGGCCATCAGAAAACCATTCCTTCTTGACCTTGTGGTAAGTTTTTAGAAATATTGAGGGCCCTCTTAAGGGGGAGGTGTGAAATTCTAATATAATCTCTTATTTTATATGGGAATTCTTATAGAGATATAAGAAATCTTTGTACCATAACGAATAATTTTTCGAGGTAAATTTATCCTATGTATTGGGATCTTGTTGAAATTTTTGCATGAGTTTCCACACCTCTTCATCATTATTCCATTCATCCCCTACTTCAGTTATCCAATCAAGTTGGATAATAGAAATGACACAGAGAAATGCTTCCACATCCTCATCTCTTCTTGAGAGTGCATCTCCAACAAGATTTGGCTTCCTTTTTTTGTAGATGATTTCAAAGTAATAACCCAACATATTTGTGACCAAATTTTGTTTCTCTTCTTAAGATAATATTTGTTCCAAAACATATTTAAGACTATCATGATATGTTTTTATCTTGAAGTGTTTTCCCATTAGGTAAGGTTGCCATTGATTTAGTGCATATAGTATTACCAACATTTCCTTCTCATAAATAGGTTTATGTAAATATTTTCCCTTGATTGTACGACTTCCAAAAGAAATGGAACTTCCTTCTTGCATCAAAATGGCACCAATTCCATTTCTTGAGGCCTCACATTCACAATAAAGGCTTTTTTGAATTCTAGTGTAGCTAAGACTAACGCTTGGCACATTGCCTTTTTACGATGTTCAAAGGCCTTAATTTCTTCTGGAGTCCAAGAAAATGAATATTTCTTCAGTAATATTATTAGAGGTGCTTCTATTCTCCCATTATTCTTAACAAACTTCTGATAGCATCATGTCAACCCAAGAAATCATCAAAGATGCTTTAGAGTTGTGGGATTTTTCCATTCCCAAATGTCTTTAATTTTGTTAGGGTCTACATTAACACCCTCATGAGATACAATATGACCCAAATATTCCACCTCTTCTACTCCAAAGAAACATTTATAGGTTTTTTCATATAATTGTTTCTCCTCCAATAGTTTGAGAATCCTATCAACATGTTGAACGTGATCCTTCCAAGACTTGTTGTATATTAGTATGTCATCAAAACATACTAACAAAAAATTTATAAGGAAGGCTTTGAAAATGGAATTCATCAAACCTTGAAATGTGGAAGGTGCATTAGTAAGGCCAAAAGGAATGACCAAAAAATCATAATGACCTTCATGATTTATGAATGTTTTTTTCGGAATGTCTTCAGTATTCATTCTAATTTGATGATATCCTAAACAAAGGTCCAACTTGGTGAAGTAAATTGCTCTATGTAATTCATCCAACAATTCATCAATGACATGAATGGGAAATTTATATTTAATAGTGATCTTGTTTAGCTCCTTATAATCTAGATACATATTCCATGATCCATCCTTCTTTTGCACCAATACTACTAGAGCAGAGAAATAAATTTTACTGGGTTGAATTATACCGACCTCTAGCATTTCTCCAACCATACGTTCAATTTCACTCTTTTACACATAGGGATATCTGTAAGGCCTCATGTTTGGAGGAAAAATTCATGTAATAAAGGGAATAGCATAATCATAATCACAAATAGGTGGGAGGCCATTGGGAGTCTCAAGTACCTTTGAATTATTGTCTAATACTTTTTGGAGATCTAGATAGATAAATTATTTTGATGTTTGAACCTCTAGTGAGCATAATTGTGCAACTACGCCCCATTGTTATTTCTTAAAAAGATTTTTCATGCCATTATAATTTATTATCTTCCTTGGTTTCCCTCCAATACCCCTTAATTCAATATGCTTTCCTTCTAAATAAAAATTCAAGAATTGTTTTTGAAAATTAAAGTTATCACCACCAAAGATTGTAACCTTTGGACTAATAGTAGAACATAAACACCACATATTGGAATATTCAATAGATATTCCCCCATGGTTAGAATGATATTATGGCACCTTCCAAAGAAATTTATAGTTCCTCCATTTACAACCATTAGTTGACACACTAGTGCTAGATATAGAAAGTAGTTATATTCCTTGCCTATCTTACAATGAATAAAATTATGGATACTACCCGAATCAATCAATAATATTACCTTTTTCTTCTTGATATATCCTTCTATCTTCAAAGTTCGAGGAGTGGTAATTCCTTCCAATGCATTACAAGATATGGTTGGATTCATCTCTTCTTTTCCTAGGGTTGGTTCTTGGTATATCCTCTTCTTTTGATGTTTCTTGTTCCTTTTCTTCCTCCTCTTCACAATATATGTAAAATATTTTTTTCTTAGCACACTTATGACATTTAGTGTATTTTATATCACAACTGTAACAAAGCCCTTTTTCTCTTTTTTTCCTCCAATTGTGCTGTCAACCGTGTAGGTTGTGGAAGGCTAGGAGTAGCAAAAATTCCATCTTTATATTTGTGGGAAGTAGACTTCCTTGTTTCCATAATTTTTCTTTCAACTTTTCTTGCCACCTTGAATGATTTTTCCAATGAATCATGTTCGTAAAGGTGAACTTCAAGTCCAATGTTATCCTTTAAAGTCCCCATGAAGACATCAATCCTATGTTCCTTTCGAATATCAATTACCATGATATTCGATTTTTGAAGTCCTCAATGTGCTCCACCATTGAACCCTTTTGTTTGAGATTTATCAAATTTCTAACGAAGGTGTTTCTCTTTGTATCCTTATAATGTGCTATCATTTTTTATGTAAAAATTGACCAAGTCACAAGTAGTTTATGAGAACAAACCTAGAGATACCATACAAGTTGATTGGGTTCTAAATATAAATATGTAATGAATACATTTTGTGTGTGTTGCACATCATGTAGATAAAAATATTGCTCCATCTGTAGTATCCATGTTACCAGATCCTTTTCATCAAACTTCCTCATATCTATATTTGGAATGTGATTGGTCTTAAATATAAAGTTATAGTCTCTAAAATCATGATTAACATTCCTTTTGTTCTCATCATGTTTTCATGGAATACATTTTCTCCATTAGGAAGCATTTCTTGTAGCAAATTTGTCAAACCTTCTTTCAAACCTTCCATGTCTTCTTTTAAACCATTATTCAAGCCATCCATCTTATCTTCCATGTATTTTTTCAATCCATCCTTCAAACCTTCCATGGACGCTTTTAAACCATTCTTCAAACCATCCATCTTAGCTTCCATTTCTTTTTTGGTTACTCTTTGCGAGAGTGAAATCTGTTGTATTTGGTCATGTAATTTTGATATATCATGCTACATTTCTTCCTCTTATTCATGTGTCATAGTAGAGATTTTTGGTTTCTTATTATGATTATCCATTTTTTTGGTTCGAGGCATATTGGAACCAAATAATGATAACTATGTTTTACTATGCCCTTTCAAGTACTTCCAGCTATTTTTTCAAACAAAACTTATGCAAATTTAAATAGCTACACACATTTTTCTTACTTTTAGGAGTTTGATCTTGAAATTGTTTTATCTCTCTAATTTTGACTCTTCAAGGTTTGAAATTTTGTCTTGCAGTAGCCCATTGAATTTTCTTTCCAACACCACAAGTTAGACCAATATTGGATTCTTCAAGGTAAACTTATGTCCAATCTCCCATAATAACCTGATTATTGATTACTTCAATAGAGCAACCTTTTACGAAATTCCAGATGTCATGGTTTCAACCTTTGGCCCTAAAAATGATACAAGACAAACTACAATTCATGCAATTTTAGTCACTTTTAAAAAAATTCAAATATCATTCTTGTAGAGAAATTTATGATGATTTTTCCTAGGTCACCTGTTTGAGACTAAATTCTAGAGCATGCAGAAAGCCTAAATTCTTCATACCATATCTCAAAAAAATAGTAAACCAATATATACAATTTATACATGAAGTTCACCAAAATTTTAGTTCCATCTGGTCAAAATTTTAGCTTCTGAATATTTATATTAAAAAAATTATGCAAAAATTCTAATATGACTATTTTAAAGCAATGAAACCCTAGAATCCAAAGCTCCAATTCCAAATGTTATGCAACCAAAACACAAAAGACAAGAAAATATAGATCATTGACTTAAAAGCTATCCTCTTCAAGGGGAAACCTCCTTTACATTACACAAATGAAGAATTCTTGGATGATACAAATGATATGACCTCCTTGGTATAGATAGGAGTCTAAGGGGTCACAATATAATCAGAGCCTACATGACAATAATAATGTAAGGGTGAAATAGTAAAAATAGTGGGCTTCTATGAAGCACAACAATAAAAATATTGAGTCTACATGGGCACAAGAATAGCAATAGGGGGCTACATTAACATTAAAAATAAGGTGGCTACACTAATAATGACAAAAAGATGGATACACTAGTATTATTAGTCAGGTTTGGCAAAGGGACACTAATAAAAAAATTTGTTAATTGGTTTGTACCCTGGTTTGGGTTTTTGTAGGATAAACAAAGTGTCTATGCGTGCTTTTCATTACTAGTAAATTTTTCTCTTAGTTAATTTCTCCTAATAATTTTCAACAATGCCTTGAATGTAGAGAAATGTGTTATGTTAGATTGAAAACCATAAATGGAAATATAATTAACTACCAAGTTCAATATCTATAGTGGAAATTTTGTTATGAATGTGCACCTTAATATATGCATGGAAATGGATTTCTAGCATTAATATTCATAATGAATCCAATCCACTAGGAACTACCATAATAGGCATGCAATGGATTTGTATTAATTAAGAGACCAACAACATACTCAATTGAAAGATATAATATATCCAACAAACGAACATTTCCTATCCCCATCTTAAGGATAAAAATGTACTAATATCATAAATTTCATTATGTGACTTGTTGTAGCAGCTACAACCACCCTCCAAATCTTTACCTTAGCTTCGTTTTGGAGCCTCCCTACCAACGTTTCATATCCTCATGTCTTGCTTCATCAAGTACACAAGTTTCAGTAATTTCTTGCAAAAAGGTAGCCTTTCTATCAGATCTTGATGCATTACCCTCACATGCTATTCCTCCAGACTTGGTCTAGTTGTAGGTTGAGTAGTTCCCTCAAGAAATTGTGCAATTCTGGAAGGAAACCATCCTTCCCTCCATAAATTGTGCAATTCAGTCTGGTATCCTACTAGGCTATGGAATTGCTCAATTTTACTAGTCAGGCTTCATCTAGAAAATTGTGCAATTCTTCCCAGCAAGGCTGCTCAACACAGGAATTGCACAATCTCGGGCAGTAGTCAGCTGCTTTGCCTAGAAATTATGTAAATATCCTAGGCAATTAGCCCAGCTCCCATCTAGAAATGTGTATTTTTCTCCCAACAGTTGAGCAACCTCTTGCATGTGTAGTTGGGTTGACCAATTCCACCCAGGACCAAGGAAGCTTGACTTGCATGTATGCCTTGTTTTTCCCAGACCAGCAAAGGACAACATGCAAAAAGCATCCTTTGATTCAGGGAGTTATTTTTAGCAGCTGGAGGTTACATGCAAAGTTCATTTTAGAATATTTCCTCCAAGTGTCGCTTTTTCCTAGATTTGTGGCATGTGCATCATGAGCCCAAACCTATTTATTCAACGCATCATAGCTCATTCTCTGACATCTATCTTGGAGCTTTGACATCCCACAACACATCCATAACTCTTCAACACATCTGGCTCAGCTATTCACAAGTAAGTGGTCTCAACTTCTCTTTTTCAGCTTTTTTGTCGCTTTTTATGTTTTCTCTTGTGTGAGTGTTATTTTCTTGATTTGTTTGAATGCATGTTGTCATTTACATGCATACTATCTTGTACTACAACTGTTTCAGTTTTCGTTGCTATCACATGCATGAAATTGTTTTGCAGGAACGGTAGCCGATTCGGCCACTCGCTTCACCCAAATGCATGTCGTTATATTTTATGAATATTTCATTCACTGTTTGCATGCATGATCATTTTCTTCTACATACACTCAATGTTTCCATGCATTCACTTTCACATTTAGATTCAATTTCCCATCGGCAGGTATGGTAGCCTTGGCCCAGACTCTGCCTCAACAAGACAACATTGCGTAATCCTAAGAGGGAAGGCTCTGCCTTCCTCCCAAAAAATGTGAAATTTTTTCCCAGTAGCTATTCCCCGGGCGTGATTTGAGAAATCCTGATGGAAAATGACTATTGGCCCAGAAAATAGAGCAATGCAGTCATTGAGCCTACAGTCATTGCCAGTTGGAATTGTGCATTATGCAATTCCAACAGTCAGCCTGGATTACACATTGTGCAATTCTAGTAGACAATCTTGCCTCCTAGATAACCCAAACTTCCTTTGCACAGTTCTTGCAAGTAGTCACTCAGCCTCCCAGGAGAAATTGTGCAATCTTTGTCTATCAATCCCCATGTATGTGTTATGTTGTTCCCTGAATTCGCTTTGTTTTTCACTGACAAATTTCTTACCATGCATGTCGCTTTGTCTTTAGATATTTTAGGTGTTCACCCACATCTTAGTAGTTCAGGATCAATGGCCTCCAAGAGAGAAGGATCAAAGGACACTAATGGAAGTGAAACTAGAGTAGCGATTGAGAAAGTCTCCACAAGACTACCAATCTATAAAGATACCAAGTTGATTCTAGACAAGGACATCAAATTGAAATGGAAAGAGGTCAATGATGCATTTACAAGCACATTTTGGGAATACCTCAATGACCGCTAGGTGTTAGTGAACATTCACAAGTCCAACTTGTATCGAATTGTATGCAGATACTGTGTGCTCCGATGCACGAACATGATACACTGGATCATCTCTCACACTGATCTCGAGATGATGACCTTGAGCAGTGTTATTGGGAAAAAGATTGCAACCTTCGGGGTAGAGGATTATGATGAGATGTATTAGATTTCAGGGCCCATGACTATCATGGAGACTTGTTGGCTTGAGGGGGCATGACTGAGGTTCAACGTTAATTAGCCAAACAAATCCCTACACTATTGACCCTTTTGGCATAAGCCCACGGAGCGCGGATTGAAGTCTCACCCGAAGCAGTATGGGGGGATGCTGGAAAAAATGTTCCACACCCTAAGATGGTTGTGATGTTGTTTGATTCCTTCTATCCCCACCTTTGTGTAGATCACTTTGCTCTAGGTCTTGCAGGATGCACCCTCTAGTCTGGCCTTCAATACCTTCACAAAAGTATACGATCGACCTTCACGTAGCCCTAGCCTGCTGCTCGAGTACTTTCACGCTGCTAGAGCAGTGTGTCATATAGGTTCCCTAATTAATCTAAGTGACTTGCTTATCTTATCAAATAGTTATAGTTAACACCACAAACCAGATATTTCTAAATGCATTGAAGTATTTAATGTAATTGCGGTCTTTCACGAATCATATAAGCACAATAAAGGAAATTCATACGTAAAATATCTAGATGTATCAATAGATAAAAGACAAATAAAGTGGAAAATATCTCTCTTTATTAATATCCTCCAAGTGTTATAGACTTTGTCCACCCCACTCACTCAGCTGCAGGGGTCCACGCACTCAGCTACGGACTTCTACCCTAGGCCTCTGCGCACTCATCTGTAGAGCCTATACCTATGCTACGACCCAAGACTTAAACTGCTTGTTCCAAAGCTATGACTCTATTACATCGTGTGTCCTTCTCTCTTCTCTTCAACTACTTAGAGCTAAGCTATTTTTTATACAATCCCATGGTCCGCGGACCATCGGTAGGTCTCTTATAACATAATTTACTTTACAAACTAAGGGGAGACTACCCTTTTTGACCCATAATGCCTTCGTGCTCCACGACAACAAAATACAGAGTCTTTAGAATTATTTTACAAAAATTGACTTTAACATGGGTTTTTAGCTCAAAAATTGCCCTTGGGGGATCTCACTCCCAACAAGTCCCCAACAAAAACATCATGACTCACCCTCGAGTCACTCAGTAGGTGCAAAGATCTTTGCGAAAAGCCCGTCCAGCTTGGCCTGGATGACTGCAACTTTGGCCGTGCATTGAGCTGATACCTGCTTCGCATCTTCAACTGTCTTCTCGGTTACTTCTCCTACGTTGTAAGCCTAAAGGTTTTGTTGCATCACTTGCAGAGTCACAAGCTACCTTCAATATTTCCTATGCCTGCTTAATCTTCCTCTATCCAGGTCTTTAATCATGCCTTCAGCATTGCTTCCTTGTGCAGTGTTGCATCCACCTATTCCTTTAGCTGCTTGGCATCCTGCATCTTGTCTAACCTCTGTGTCAGTGTGATGGTTCACGTTGTTCCTTTAACTTCGTCATAGCGTTGTTGGAGTTCATGTGGTTCTGTCTCTAGCCTTTAGATGTTTGGGTCGTTTTGCAAGCTATTCAGGACCTCAAATGATTGCTTGAAAAACTATGTGCAGTCTGCTACTGCACTCTCCATAGCTGCAACTGCTTCTGTGACAGGATCGTCCACTATTCCTTTATCTCTAGTGATGTTGAAGGTTGGGCCCTCAAATGGAGCTTTGCAATCTATAGGTTCAGCTCCAACTAAACCCGTGCCATCTCTATCCAAGTGTCGCGCACCCTTATGGCCAAATGGCAGATGTGGACCTCGACTAGCTCCTCCTCTGAAATGGCCAACTCTGGGACCATTCTACATGCCTCCTCCACGACCTACATAATCTTCTTACTCTGGTTGGTCACCTCGGTCTCACTGGTGATGGCAACATTTCTTTGTAGGGCCATTTATTCATTGTCAATCCATTGTTCATTGATTACCTAGAGGGTGTGGTGCTCATGGGCCCTCATCTCTAAAATTACTCTATCCTTCAAGAGGTGGAGTGCTTCGTGCAGAAGCACTGCTAGGTTCAGTTCAACTCCCTTCAAGGCACTGATAGTGGGTCTGTCAACCTCATTTTCCATGGCCAGTGCTCCATATGGTAGCACTATCGCACTAGAAGCCTTCATGTATAGCATATCAAAAGCCTCTGATGTGCTGATAGCCAAGCTAGTAGACACCGTACCAGATTGCGATACACGAGTCTGCAACTCCTACAGCTCGGTCTGGATGGCCCCTAGGATGATCTACTGTTGCTTTTCAAATTGTTGCAGGCCCTCTACAGTGACATCTCTAACTGTGCCACTGATGTCATATAAGTTTCCCTCCATCAATGTGATAGGTTCCAGTGAGGTCTTAGTCACCTTGGATTTCTTTTTGGACCCTCCCTTCTCCAACTCTCAGCAGCGCTTAATGAAAGTGGACATCTCCTGGTGGTATGCGTCGTGCTGCTCTGTATCCTTCTCTTCGATCTCAAGTGAAGGCGATGACGCACCTTTGTCAGAGCCCCACTCTATGCCACCTATCTATTTTCCTACTTCCTTTCCATTCTATTCCGCCCGGGCCTTCTTTTTCCTCTTTTCAAGGAGCTACACCATCTTCATCTTGGCCTCTTCCTTATTCTTCTATGCAGTAGACTTGCTTCCCTCCATTGCCAAGTCCATGGTAGTGTGCCACTCTGCTGGCCATTTATCAAGCACCACATTGATGGCATCATCTGTGGCCAGGTATGGTAAGTCGTACCACTTTTGTGCAGGGTCCTTCAGGGCCCTGATAGATACATGATGGAAATAAACTTTGAACTCGACATAACTTTTCAGGTTAGCATATACCATGGGCAACAATCACGACTTGTGATTGATGGCCATCATAATATTCATTTCCATCAAGATCCAGAAGATCTTGCTATCCTGAACTCGCTCCGCATCCTTTGTCACCCACAAAAAAGTGTACTTTGCTGCTTCAGGAAGGTTTGGCATGACCGAAGGGAACTGGCTCTCCTCTGGTAGCTCCCACACAACTAGCACAATCAACAGCAAGAGCCACGTGTAGTGGAAGGTCTTGCTTTGCTCTTGCGCTTCGTGGCAGTTCTCTAGGAACTGTTTGTGCAAGTAGTCTGACCAGTTAAACTAGAGTCATTTTGTGCATTGTTGTGCAAGTGCGATGACAAGCACTAACACCTCATCAGCATGACACTTTTGCATCACCTTCCCTTGCAAGGATCTATGTTTCTACCTTCACAGTGAGGTCACAAATACTGGAGATAGCGTACCTATGTGGCTTCTTCACCACCTTGAATTTCTCCTTCATTGACTCTGCATGTGCCTGATCACCACCCTTGCTTCTAAAGATCACAAAGATCACAACTGGATCTTTGCCTGTATATGGTAGGTGCATTATTCTATGAATCAACATATCGATCATGGGTATCAGCTCCTCCAACCACATACACCCATCATAAACCAAACAGAACAACTTCTTGATGACCAAAACTATCACCGAGGTGTGTTATAGTGTGACACCCAAATTAGGTTCAGCTATCCTACCTTCTCTACCCACTTAAGCCACCTCCGCAGCTCCAATGCGGTCATTCTCGTGTTTGTGTCTATGATGTGGTGCATCAGTTGCTTAGCCTCCAAGTGTGGGAACTTCTCGTGCTCCACCAAGTCGTAGTCTTCAAGCTTCAGTTTCGGCACTTGGCCAAGCATAGACCATCGAAATTAATTTCATCCGGTAGCAGAGGGGTTTGCAGGGGAGTCTTACTCTCATCAATGTCCTTTGGGATCTTCGACCTAGGCTTACACAGAGGGGCATACTCTGGAAATTGTGTAACAGGGCCTGCACCTAGGTTTCAGCCTCCTCTAATTCAAACCCTATATCCTCATTATCCATCAAGATGTCTTTGATGTCCTCCTCCTCTGCCTCTAGGTTTATGGCCTTTCCCTTCTCTTGTCCAATGGGATTTGATGGGTTTCTCCTTGGTGACGTACGCACCAGTATGGCATGCTGCTTTCCCTTCTTGTCCTTCACGATCTCCTTGGTTGGGGTTGGCTTTGGTCTCAGTGTTCTCGGTGATTTAGGGACCCTTGCCAATACTTCTGCCACTTCCGAAGTAGTTACTTCTAACTCTCTCTCCATTTCCTGTGCCAACTCCTCTACTACTTGTTGTGTATTGATAACTTCTGGGGGCACTGACATGATCTTCCGCAAGAATTCCTGTGTATCCGCCAACAAATTCATAAATACCCCAAAAATTATCAGAAGCTCATATTGCTCACAATTCATAAACGCTTGAGAGCTCAATAGTTGAATACTCAAAATGCTAAGTGTTTTTTGTTGTGTTATCACTTAAGAAATCTGATGCTAAAATTTCTCATCCTAGCCCGATGACAAAGGTCAGTGTTAGTCTAAGTTGATTTCATTTTTTCCTTAAAGTCTAAAGTCTTAGGAGGTCATGAGTCAAGTGTATTCTTATCTACCATTGGTCCCCCTCATTCACCACTGATTTCATAGTCATGTGTCACTTTGTTATCCACCACAAAGCCTTTTTGGTAATTGCGTAGCGCATGCATTCTTTTTAAAGTGTTTTCGCAGTGCATCTAGTTTGTTTAGATGTTTTCATAGCGCAAAAATTCATTAGATGTTTTCATAGCGCAAAACCTTATTAGGTGATTTCGCAGCGCATCATTCAAAATTTAAACTAACCGCGTTGCGAAATCAAGGATTTGTGCATTCCGCAGCGAATCTTTCCCAAATGTCAAATCCATTAGGCAAATCAGTGGATGTGTCGTCTTGTGTCAGTTCATGTACTCCACTTATCACGACCCACCACCCATCTCCATTATCACCACCATTAGATTTGTTGATACACACGGATTACAATTTCCAAGAATAGCCACCTTGCACAAGTCTTAATGATGATTGTAAGCCTTGCATGAATAACAAATCTGCAAGATTGCAATTTGAAAGATTATAAACAACAAGATTTCAATTTTAAATAACATTGTAGTCAAGATAGGTAGCAAATCAAGCAAGGTAGCAAATCAAGCGAGGCAAATTTTCAAAAGAAGTTGAGTTTTTCACAGTTTGAACAGAGCTAGTATTCCTTACTTATAGACCATTAAGATTTCATGGAGAGATCAGTAGAGAAGAAAGAACACAGATCAGGCAAATGTCTGAGAAATGAGCCTGAAGGTTTGGATATAACACTGAAGAATAAAGATGTGGAGAAGGCGTTTAAAAAAGCTGGATGTTGGAATTTTTGCGGGAAGTTACAAGGAGGGCATGCACAGGTGACCAAAGAATTTGCACTAAATTTCACAGGATTAAATTCAAAGGTGGCTATGATGGAATTGCAGGTCTCGCTAGAGATGATATCCACTGTGACAAAGATTCCACGAGGGCAAGAAAATTGGTTCAAAAATTTCAAATTTGACATGAATCCATCCAAAGAGTTTTTAAAGAAGGAATTTGTTAATTCAGATTTGAGTAAGTTTGTTCCTAGGAACTATGTCAAAGAGTCCTATGCACATTTACTCACCTGTATACAGAAATACCTGACTTGTGAAGGAAGGTATAACAAGATGTATTCGTACCATTTCAAACTCCTTTTACGTTTTAGAGGGAAGACTTCCATTGATCTACCTTTTTATTTATTCCGCAGTTTGAGTAAGATGTGTGGCAAAGTACAATTGAGAAAGAAGGCTTGTGAAACTTCTCTGTTTCACCATGGCTTGATTAAATTACTTGTTTTGCATGAGCTTCAAAAGGTAGGCAAAGACTGGAATACATTTATTTTCATGGCTGGTTTCAGAAGCCAGACTGGCCTCAGTCCTCTACCTGCAAAATATCTTACAACAGCAGGTCTTCAAACAGAAACAAGAGCCAAGAGGTTTCCAAAATTAAAGGCAAGGAAACAAGTTAGAGAGTCTGTAAAGCCACTGATCATTCATGATACACCTAAATAGTCAATGAAAGGAAAAGCTCAAGTCAAAGAGACTGCACATGAAGCAAGCACAGCTGGAGTACTTCCGTGGAGAAGAACGAGAAGTCAGATGGATAAAGAAAAGGGTAAGTCAGTAGCTGTTGAAGAAAGTCCAGTTTCGAAGGGAAATTTAAATGATTTATTGCAGGAAATTGACTTTGAAGAGTCCCCACTAGTTCAAGATGATTTGATGCAGTCAGGAAAAGAGAATACAAAGAAAGCTAAAGCCTCAAAGAAACTTAAGTTTGATGAGCAAGTTGAACAATTTGTTTTCAAACATAGGAGACCCATAACAAGGAAATTTCAGCAAGTATAGGAGGTACCACCAAGAACAGATGAAACAGGGGAAGAGATACAACCCCGTGAAAGAAAGGACAAAGGAAAATAGTTGCCACACATAAAGAAGATAGTATAGAGGACTTGAAAAGAAGATTGGAATCTGCTAATCTTGAGATTGCTAGACTGAGGAAAGCTGCCAGGAAACATGCCATACAACAAGCTAATTATTACAGATTGAAGACCTTATGGGAAGACAAAACAACTACAGAGGTGGTTGACTGTAATACTCAATTCCACACCTGGACAGTACTGGCAATTAAAGAAGCAAATTTCATCAGAATGATTAATATGCAATTAAGAGCTAGAATCAAGGTCATGAAGAAGCAAATTGAATATTTAAAGGTACAGTTAGGTCAGCTGAAAGAGTCTTTTTAATGAAATCTCGTTTCAAGTAAGGCTATGCTTCAAATTTTGATGATTTTGATTAGTGTCACCTTTTTTAAGAATCATGCACATCCATTCAGTGTTGAAAAGTTTTGGAATAGTTGAAAGAAGGTTTTGATTGCAAAGGGCTCAAATAAATAAAGTTCTGGGTTGAAACTATGATTTTTGAAGCAACTCAGCAGTTTCGTAGCGCGCTATGAAACTACTGAAGCGAAACAGTCCAATTTCAATTAACCGGTTTTGAATATGAGCAGGAATTTTCAAAGGTGAATGTTTACAAGGTATGCACGGCATCAGCTGAAGCTATTAAGATTAAACCAGGTCAAGACAGGTGGAGATAATATGCATACAAATATTACTTTAGATTTTTGTCATAAAGTGAGTATATTTACCACACTTCGGGATATCTAGAACAGTTTGCAAGAATTTTGGCTTTCACGTATGTAAACGGTAGACAACACATCAAGGACGTGGCAGTCTGCTCCATTTTGGGTAATTAAAGGATAAAGGATGCGCCTTGTTGAATCCGAACATCTTGAGGCAAACTAAAGAACGGTACACAAGGGTAGTTTCCCATATTTCAGGACAATGGAGAGGATGTGGCATAGAAGACCAGCATGGAGCCTTGAACACTCATTACTGCCAAACTGAAAGGAACCAGATGTCAAAGAACGAGAACAATTATAGCCAAGGCGTTTATTAGCATAACATGGTTTTAGAATCCTACTTGATTTAGATCTCTGGAAAGTTTAGTTGAAGTCTGTTACATTTAATAGGCAGTTAAAAGTTGATTAGGTGTCATTAGAAGTAGATTTCGAGTTCCCCTCATGCTGGAGGAGGAATCTCAATCAGATAGAAGAACTCTATATATAGCTGGAGCAACAATGTAATAAAGGTTGGATATTTATGTAAAAAGCTCCGTTGACAAGCTTATGTAAAGACTCTATTTATTTTGATAATACAGTGAATGGTTTCAGCTGCTCAAGAATCATAGTGACTTCAATGGATGAATTCCTCTTGTTGTCTTTCATGTTGTTTACAGTTTGATGGGTACTTGATTACTTAGAAATCACATGTTGGGTTCTAATTTTCTTCATGTACTCATATACTGTCCTTTTGTATCTACTGTTCTTTATGTATATTGAAGTCTGAATGCCTTGATTTCCTTGCAAAACCAATTCACTGTTAATGCTTAGTAACATATGACTCCATGAGCCCAATGGATGCTTGTTAATTTGGATCTTACCAGCCTTTTTCCTATTTGTTTTATAGAAGAGTTAGCCATCTCAATCAAAATTGCAAATCTTAAACCCTTTGAGAGAGCCCTCTCAGGCTAAGAAGGCTAAGCCTTAGCTAAAAGATTGGTTTGAAACAGTTACTTGAAGTCTTCCTGGTCTGTAGCCTTCCAGTGCTTGATTTTGAGATAACATTTTGGTGTGTCTGCCGGGAATCTGAAGATTATTCATTCCCAAAACTAAGAAGCTGAACTTTTGAAGGTAGCGGGAGCTCAGAATTTTTTTGCGGCTGCAAACTACCTTGGCAACTCCACACATCAAATAATAAATTGGAAGGTGACTCCACTGCTAGAATATCAGTAGCTTTATGAAGTTACAAGATGAGTTCCACTACAAGAATGAATGCCAGGTATGCTCCTATGAATCGGTCTCATATCCCTGGTTTTCCAAATCCTATGCCAAAGTTGATTGGTTAGAGGATCTTCCAATATTCAAAGATGAAAATAAGGACAATGCTGCTCTTCATTTGGTTAGGTTCCATATGCATGTACGCACTCTTAAGGTTCATTTCCCTGAAGATTGTCTCATGAGGATGTTTATGACCAATTTAGAAGGAAAAGCATGGTCTTGGTATAAAATTTTGGAAAATGGTTCAATATGTTCACTTGCTAATTTTCATGATGAATTCTATGAGATGTATAAAGAATGTCATCCTTCCTTATTGCTACTCAAAGATTGTTGTAAACATTCTTTAAGTCTTATTCAGTATTTGGAGGATTGTTATGAGGATGATGAATTTATGGATGAAGAAATTTTAGAGGCTCTTCATAACAATGCATTTCAACACCACAAAGAAAGTATAACATCCCATGAAATGCAACATGAAAATCAGCAGGGGTTTACTTATGAAAACCATGTTCAATCCTCTGATATTGATATAGAGATGCATTAGACTTGCGAGTCTTTTGATCATAAAGAGCATGAAATTGATTGCAAACCCCATGAAGAAGTACTGGAAGATATCTTTTATAATCTTCAA